>KI423295.1:7927-19207 GCA_000473375.1 Anopheles culicifacies
ATGGTTAGGCACAGAGCAAAGCAGCAAAGCAAAAGTAAGCACCTGAAAGTTTTTTTTTTCGCCTACTTTGACTTTATGCTGCCTGTGTTTTTCTTTTTCCTTTCAACACAGCGAGCAAAACAACACGGCCACTGCTTCTTAATCAACGAGATTCGAAACGAGAGCGAGGAAGAGCGCTGTGGCAAAAGAGAGAGAGAGAAAGTTCAAGGCTTTGTTGGATTTTCCTTGCTTGTGTATATGCCGAAACATCGTTGTCTGTGGGCTGCTGGCGAGCACGCGAATGAAGAAAAGACGACCGTGCGTGCGTGCGGGCGGGCCTCCACAACGTGGACGCGTGTGTTTGTTTTGCATGGGCATGTGTGTCTCCTCTCTCATGGAAGAGAGGTTTTCTTAAGATCGAGAGAAGTATAGATGGGCTGGGAGGAGAAGCAGAGCAGAAGTGGAGTAGAGTGAGTGTTTTAATTGAATGATGGTGATATTATGGGGAGGTTGATAATGTTCCGTGCAAAATACTCCTCTTCTTAACACACAAAGAGTGCAAGGAGAAGAAGAGGGAGGAGAGAAAAGAGAGCAAGATTTAAAGAGGCGGCTCTCCCCCTTGTGCACACCTAAAAACGCAGTCGGTAGGATTCGAACCTACGCTCCCAGAGGGAATCTGATTTCTAGTCAGACGCCTTAACCGCTCGGCCACGACTGCCTGTCGAACGATGGACATTTCGAAACGTAAAGATATCGGAAGCTGTAATTAACCTATAGGTTAATCTCGTTTACTGTTTATATTGTGTACGTGCGCATCATATTATCATATAGCTTGTCCTAATATCAACTAAGAGCAAACTTGGCTTACTTTTTGCATGGTGGACTAGAATGTATTATATCGATAAATAGTTGGTTAATCACTTGGGTTAGCGTTTTCGTGGAGATTTCCATGCTGGGGGTTTGCTACTGCACACACTGCACACCCTTTCCCGTGGTATTTATGTAACTATCAGCGAAAACCTCTGCACCTTTCAAAACTTCTCTCGCCACCCGGAACGGTCCCGTGGTTGAGGAGTTCTTGCCTCGACAAAGCAACCGAGCGATAGCCGAATAGATGATGTTCCAGGAAGGTGGTATCTGGAAGGTAGTGGACGGAAACGCATTTCGTTCGGGATGTGGAAGATATTCCGCAAAGAAGACATGGGCTGAACATTTGCTTGGCCGATCGGTCGGTCGGTCGTTGGCCAAAAGCGCGTCGTTCTTGCAGCCAAACAGGGCAGAGGCAAAAAAAAAGAAGCATCGATTCTCCTGCTACGAATCACTTCGATTTACCGCCGATGTGTAAGTGAGATGGAAGCGGAGGGCATACAACGGGCAAATAGCTACGTTTCGGTCACCCTCGTGGGGGTGAACTGCAAGCAAAAACACACGCGCAAGTGGCAAACCAGAGCGCCCAACGTTAGGAACCAAGGGTGCGCTTGTTTCGGATTGAAAACCACCCTTAAATGAAGCGAGAGAAAGGGCGACAGAGAGAGGGCGAGTGAGAAACAGAGCGTGTGAGGGTATCTGGCAGTGGAATTGGAACTGACAAGGGGGGAGCAAGAAGAGGCAGTAAAATTGGAAGTGATTACGTTACGGTCACCCGAATGCCACAGGCTTCCCTGGTTGTGTGCCGCACCGAAAGGTGGTGAACGTGCGAGTGAGAGGGGAAGGTAAATTATGTTTCGCGTGAGAGCGACCGAGAGACCGAACCAGACCTCGACAAGCGTTGGAAGTTTTGATGTTGGTAGAATTTTGGGGCCCATAAGTTTACACTTTAGCGCTTTAGAATTGATAAATTAATGCAAACGGCGCGCGGATGTGGTTGACCGAACAAAAGACAATTCTGGGCGCACAATGTTGTGTTTCCGCGTGTTTGCGTGTGTATGATTTGGTACGATCAGTTCACCCGAAAGCGGAACGTGTTTTCTTCACACTGGTAAACTGGTCGACTGGGAACACGGGTGGGGATATGTACTGTGCTCTGATGGCTTTTGAAGTTACTCATTGGTTACAGATTGTTATCTCGTTATTCTACGACAAACTATCAACAAATTCCACTTGCCACTCGCAAATTGTCACTCGAAACATTCGCTAAATCCTTTACTACGGGTAACCAAACTAAATCAATTGATAAATAACCCACCGGATTGATTTGAATGACCAGTAACCAGAAAAGTAAATGTGATTAAAACGCACATGTCCGGAAAGATTGTTTTTCGTTAGTTCCGGTGGCTGTAACGTTTCCCGCCCATTCTTTCCATTCGCTTATCCTTTTTCTCACAATGAAGGCTTGCCGAAGAATGCTTGAAAAAAAGATGAAAAGTTTTCTATGCTTGCGCGAGAGAGAGAGGCAGGAGTGAAAGAAAAAGGGCGAGAGAGAGCATGCGAAAGAGAACGTTATAATATGCTGGCCTACTCGTTCGGGTCGCTTTTGCCAAGTTAGGCGCCCTGTGTTTTATTATTATCATTTTTTTTTTTTTGAAAGGTGGGTAATTATTTATATCACCCTCTCAACGGTTGATTTGGCTTTTATGTTCTACCGAACGCGCTTTTCTGTCTTACCGCCATCTTCCGGTACGGACTTGCTCGCTTTCCTGACCAAACGCGCCGCGAAGCAGACGTTCTGTTTTGCCCCATTATCCGATCCGATTGATTATTTAATTGGTTTTCTTTTCGTCGTTTTTCGGACACGCACACGCACGCAGCGTTTCGAGCGTCTTGATGCGCTTGTCTCATTATCAACAGACGAGTGGCAAAGTACGCGAAGAATGTTCACATACTGTTGACGATATTTGCAGTTGCTTTTGTACTGTTTTATTTTTGCACTTGGCCTTGGAATCAGTTATTCATAGCTTTCTGTATAGTTTTCTTTTTGTTCTTTAAAATAATCATTGTTTTGTGAGTTTGTACTTGAACAAAAGTATTCAAACCTGTTTTTTTTTCATGTAGGAAATATGTTTCTATGTTATTTGGAAAGCATTTTTTCTGAGAATAAATTAAATACTAAATAAGCCTGTTTTATAATAAGTTTAATATAATAATACTATTTATTTTCTTCCGGCGCTGAATATGCAGTGCATTTGAATATTTGTACAAAATACTGCTTGCTGACCTTTTATATTAAGGCTAACAATCAAAGCACCATAATTAAACTTAAATTAAAAAAAAACCCACCCGCTAATGCTGAAGGTAACATGACACAGTTTCAAAACCCCGAAACGGAACATAGAAGAACAACAAATAAATACTCTCAAACAGATACAAACACTCGCACACACACAAAGAGGAAAAAAACGCCTACACGATTTAATGGTTGGCGCTGTTGGCAAATTTTATGACAATTTCGGCGTCAAAAAGCCGCCAAACGACGGTACACGGGAAGCTTTTCGGTTCGGAGCCGGCTAGGAAGAACAAACAGAACGCTGGAGAAGGAGATTGATTAAATTGTATTTTATTTGCTTATGGTGAAGTACCCCGCTGTAAATGGTCATATAAGATCGTACGCAAACGGTACAGCTTAGCGTAATTTAAACGTCTTTTGTAATGCCACTTTTTAATAAATATTGTATTAAGTTTGAAGAGTAATATACCGCCGTATTGACATCTTGTTTCGAAGCAAATACATTTTGATTTGAAGAAAAAGCTTCAAAAAGGTTGTTAGAACGAGGGGCTGGGTCGGTTTGGGCAGCCGGAAGCGGACCAAGGCAGTAAACGTGAAACGACTGCAAATCAAGTCAACTTCACCGTCGGATGAAATATCACACAAAGCTCGGATTTAACCTCATCTCCGCAGATATACATGTTTGCCGTGTTTCTCACTCACTGGTGCTCTCTCGCTCACGCGCTCTCGTTTCGCCACAGTGACCGAATCGTCTCTCAAGCGCGCGGGTGCAGCGGATGCTGCGAGTGTGCGTGTGGGGCCGAAAGGCAAACGTGTTCGATACGAATATATAGCCGCTTTTACAAACGGATGGCCTCGGGAATGGGAAAAGTGTCCGTAGTGTCCTTTTTTTCCACCGCGGGACTGCTGGCGTTTCGCAAATGAAGGTAAAAGTGTGAACAACATAGTGTGGATCTTTGTTGGCTCATGCTCACTCACTCACACGCCCTTCCCGCTCACGCGCGCCCATTCTCGTCTCATAGTCGTCGCACACACACACACACCTAAACGCACGAACCATCCGGTTGTGTGTTACGTCGCCGTGAACACAAAGGACTCGCCGGCAAACGCCACAAGGATATTATGCGGGACACGGCCAGAAAGTTTGTGTACGTTTGTGGACGGGAATCAGGGGGTTTGTGGGAAACTGTGCCGCATGCACAATCCACCGCGAAAATGCAATTCTGGACGCGTCCGGGCGCGCTCAGACGGTTGCAAATTTATGGTGAGCCGGAAACGAGCATGATTGTCAGCATGGCACGGCGGAACCAAATGGCTCAAACACACATACGTTCATGCCGGCAAGCCGATATTGCGCGTACCCACTATAAAACCACTTATTTTGCCGCTTGGAGCGTGACATTTCTGTTCTGTTCGTTGCTTCGCACGTATTTTCACACGAGAGTGGGTGGATGGAACGAGGGACCGCGGCAAAAATGAATGCTGGCGAACGAGTGCTGGTTTTAATTGACAACGGTGGATATTCCGGTAGATTATGGTGGATATTCTGTCAAGGTGTGGAATAGGTTTGGCCACATAACTGTTTCGCGTGGTTCGCGATAGATAGTTGCTTTATGTTTCAAGCGCAAGACAATTTGTTTTGATTAGCATCATTATCATTATGAATGCTGCGTATGGATACGGTTTTGCACAGCTTCCTGGGTATCGCATTCCTGATAGTGGGTTGTTACGGATGTGTCGAACGATGATGTCGCCTTACTCAGCTGGCGTTAAGATTTCTGGAGGAAAATCTAAGTCAAAGCTTAAATACAATCGGGTTCTCCGATCTGTAGACAGAGCTAACATATATTCCACGTTGAAAGTGAGATGCAAAGATTCAAGGATTTTTGAGGTGTCTATGTGAAGAATATTTGGAATTTTAAAAGGTGCTCTTCAAACTTGCGTTAGCTCCACCGTCACAAACGGGACTGAATACTTGGGAGATTAGAGGGCAGTTCTGCGATTCTTGTGTGTTGTTACTCAGCATTCGAGACCCTTGGACTACTCTGCCTTCTTCTCCCGATATTACTGACAAAGACTACATTGCTAGATGTGAACGCTTAAGCTATCTGATATGCATGGTAACATTAAGCAATACTCCGTATGAAAGTTCCAGAGGAAAAGATATCCCCAGAGATCTCTTGAAATATATGCAATGGTTAATATATTGAAAGATGTTTATGTTCTTCCAGAGGCAAATATATCCTCAGATATCTCTTATCTTTCTCGTCTTCTTTTTTCTTCTATGGGGGCTCTACAACCTCGAGAGGTTTTGGCCTGCCATTTCTGGTTTCCGTGATTTGAATGTACACCCGCAACAGGATAGTCAGTCCTGCGTACGTGGGAACGGCTCGAATGGGATTCGAACCTTGGTCCTGTCCTGTATGAAGACCGGCGCCGCTATCTTATCCACCACCGAGCCGCTCTAGATATACATATATCTATTATATATAGATATCTCTTATAATATACATATATAATGGTTAATATGTTCAAAGATGTAGATGTTCTTCTAGACACTGGTTACATCTAACCTAAATGCTCCTCCTTACGGGATTGTCCGTAAGATTGAAGTACTTGCAGGTATTTTGTGTACTTCATCTCCTCAATATGATTTTGTTCCATCGTTTTCTATGGAGGTGTGCGAATGCGTCGTCGTATCAGGTAGGTCTTTTCGATACGGGAATTTAGTCTGGTTTATTTTGTAAAGGTATACTGAATGCAGGAGTTCGAAATCGCATCGAAAACATTCTTGATGGACATGTCGCAAAGACAAACACGTCAAGACACATCTTGGAGGGTGAAGTGATACAGTGGGCATCAAATACTATAAAGAACAAATTCGAAATAAGTGGAAGGACATAAATGAATGCATAGTTGAGTTGATATTTAAAGTAATTCTAATAGACACATGTTATAGAATCAAGTGGAATCTACAAGGTAGAATTACAGCCTTCATTGCTTGGGCAATTAAATTAAATCCTTGCAGCTCTCGTGCATCCGAACAGCTACCGATTTTCCTCTGCTATAAAGCATATGTTCCTGTACGTGTTAGAATATTCTAGACTTGGATCTTGGATCTAGATCCTTTAAAATCCCATTTTTGGAAAGCATATCCCCGCACAACTGTCGTGTGCTTTGAGTGGTTTTGTTTGATTTCCGTTCACTTGAGAGAAGGTGTCTTTTTTTCACGGTATACCTTCCGAATCGAGTTCAACACGAAGGGAAGGCATCGACCAAAAAAAAAAAAAAAAGGTAGCCCAGACCTACGACACATCCACGGACCTGCTGTTCAAACTTTCGGCTCCGGCGTTGTAGCTCCGTATTATTTGTCTTGATTGTTTCCTTTCCGTACCCTGCCATCCGTGTCCGTAGCAATGTTTCCGCTGTTGTGTGTAGGCGCGCGTACCGACAGTTCGTGGCCCGTGTCAACTCCATATGGCTTTCAAAATTTTGAGGGACGTTTTGTGTCTTAAAACTGTTCCCAACTGGATCCCAAGTTTTACCCAGCGACACGGGGATAAAAGTCTTATTGTTTCGATTAGCTTCCTGGCCCAGCCCTGGAAAGCAACAGAGATAATTAATCATTAGCATCAGCTTACCACTGGAACGATGAGGAGGTGCAAAGGGTATCGCAACAGAAACTTGGATCTAATGGTAAATATGACTTAAAGCGTTTTTTTCCCCCAAACATTATATTTTACACCCAGCAACATCACTTTTGCTTCGACGCAAGGTTCATTCAACCGTTTCCGTTGTGCAGGAACAGAACTTACCCAGGCTGCAAAAAAAAAGTCAACGTACTGCTGGCTCTGTTACCCTCTCACCTTTGCGCCATTCCTTCCCAGCCCTGATCGGAACAACACGGTGCACATAACCCTTACGGGGGCTGCGTTGACTCTTTCCATCGGCTGTAGCTTAATTGCGTTTATAACTTCTTCGCGAATCCCAACCGGTTGCGCGCACCGACGATGACGACGAAAGAAGCTTTAATTCTTATTTCTCTGCTGGCCGAAGATCGGACGATCATTAATCAAAGAAGGAAAAAAAAAACAGAACGTCTTGAGGGAAAAGGATAATAACACCTCCTACACATTCAAAGCAGGTAAGCTCGCACGCGAAAAAACATTAAGCCGCACAACGCATTATTGCGCAGAGGGTAATAAACCGGATCCTTGTGAGTGTTGTCCTCACACAGGTGCGGTTCATCCCCCTTGCCCTATTTTGAGGGACCTCTGCAGTGTGACGCAATTGTTCCATTTTCCGTGGTATTATTTAATTGGTAACAACAAAAAAGTAACTACTGGAGATACCGGGGATCGAACCCGGGGCCTTTCACATGCAAAGCGAACGCTCTACCACTGAGCTATATCCCCAACGATGAGGGACGGTGGATTAATTGCGTACCGGTGAGCTTTGGCGGGGTAGACCGGGAGGTGTGACAATCTCGCAGTCGTGAGCTGTTTGGCTCGTGTAAGCGTAATTCGTTCACTTCACAATCGGAATTGTGTTTTTATTATTATTTTGCAAATATATAACTCCACCGGTTCAAGTGCGTCAAACGAAGAGCGTGCGCCAGCGTCTCCAGCAGGAGAAAGAGAGCGAGAGAATGAGCGAGGAATAAGGAGAGCGATACGAACAAGGAAGGGCGGTAAAAAGACGTTCGTCGTCGCCAACTAGACTGACCCTCGCAGATGTTGTTGATCTTTTAACACATTTTGTTTGCTTCTTTGCTGCTGCTGCTGTTGCTCGCGCCTGAGGTTGCTGGTATGGTTTGGTGCTGTGTTTGTATTGCTGGTTTGGCTGTTCCGTTGCTCCAGCCGTGTGCACCGCTGCAAAACGCTGCATTCGAATGTGCAGCAATGGGAGCTAAAAATTGGACGAATCAGACGTTCGAAAAGAACTAGTCCGACGGTTACAAATTGGAACCGGGATCGATCGAATGCAAGTTTCCCGATTTACGAACTTCACATTGAAACCAGCGCAACCATACATACCGGTGTTAGGTAACGTCGTGTCCACGACATCGTTGCTAAAGTTCTTTCAACAACGTTTGCTTTAGGGTCATAGATTCGGGCCTTTGAAGATTTTCATGACCTATCCTATCGTATCCGCTCTATATCTAAAAAGAGAAAAAACAAACTCCAACTTCAAATCCATCCATGCACCACCGGATTCAACAGCCAAAGGTCGAAAGCGAGAGAGTTTCTGTACGCCGGAAATTCCTTCGACCCGCACACGACCGATGGATGGCGGTCGGGCTGTAGCAACATTGATCCATGCTTTAGTGCCCTTCACCCTCTGCCCTCCTGTTTGGTGTGTACGTGTCGATGTGCATGTGTATGCGTCCTTCGGAGCAGTTAACCCTCTTCAAACGAGCCTTCCCGATGTGTGTTTCGAACTTTGGAGAAGTATCATTCGATGGCATTGGTCTGCCTTTAAAGATATGCGTTTTCCTTTGATTCCTTTCCTGTGCACCCTCCCCGCTTGGGAAGCGTTTCGATTTAGTTTTGTTTTATTATTTTTCATCGCCCCATTTTCGGCAGCACAGGGTGTGAGTGTGTGTTTTCCCCTAACCGGCAGGGTTTATTATATTATTCTACATACAACCATCATCATCATCATCATCATCCCTCGCATACTATACACCAACTCTAGTCAAACGCAGCAACCGCTGAAGCGCGGCAAGTGAGTAAAACGGAGATGAGTTTACGCTCTCATCTCGGAAACCGACACGGACGCAGAGATTCCGCTCACGTTGCATGTATTGCTGCCTACTCGATCGGTGCTTTTTTTTCCACCCGTTGCGGATATCCTCTCTTTTGCGCGGAGTGCGTTTGCTTTGTACGGTTCCACCGTTGTTCCCGATGTCGATTATCCACCGAAAAAACATGAGCTTATCTCATGGTGCGCTTTTGTGTGTCCCCTAAAGGTGAATGTTTGTGGCCTGTTTTGAGGAAGGGAGGAAACAACCGAAAGGGACACACTGCACACGGTGTCTCTCACTTTGCCAGCAGTCGGAGACGCGCAACAGTGCGGCGCAACGCAACAGCAGCAGCACGGCACTTTAGCATACGATGACGGGCGGCACAAACAAATAAAAAATAAAATAAGCCACATGAACCACAGCGGGGTTGTGTGAAAAGAGATGGCATGTGTGTGGTGGCTTACGTGCCTGGTAAGAAGATAAGCATGACAGCATAATTTAAATCACTTCACTAACTCGCTATTGCCTTATGACCGCTTCGGTTAGAGCACTGAACTTATGGACCTTTTTTTTTTGAACGAATGAAACACACACACAATCAACTTCACATGGTTAACAGTTTTAACGATTTGAAGGTATTGAGTATCTTACAAATCTCATAAAAAAAGCATGTAATATCCTGCTCGATACTGTTTTGCCTTAGGGACGTATCGATGAGAAGATTCGGTATGAGGTGAGATAAAGTGCTCACTCGAGTGAAGATTATGGTTTGACTTCTGGGACCTGTCCCACCGTTTACGTTGAAGTAAAATGTTTTCTGGATGGAGATGGATGATTTTTTCTATGAATCTGTACAAAGCAGTTTTGTTGAAATAAGATAAGAATACTGTGAAGTATCAAACTACCTACCTCGAAAAGGTAGAGAAGTATGTCGATTCCGTTCCGCAAAAGAACATGACGCAGGTGATAGATAACAAAACAAGAAACAACGAATAGAAATGAGAAAATAACCAGACAACAAGGGGCAACAAACACACACGTACGCAGAAAAGGAAGCAACAGAAACTCCAGATGGGATGAGGAAATTATCTGAAAGGACTTGCCTTCTATGGAAGCATTATTCCCTGCATGAGATGGGTTGGATTACATTCCATTACGATGGTAATCATGGTCGGATTTTTTGAAGCAGTGTGCGTAAAGCATTGATTGAGCCGTGGGCATGGGAGAGCATGTAAGCTTTCCCGGAAGAACCGTGCCGTGGAAGCTATGCTTGCTTTTAGAAGACTTTCCGAACAAAATAAATCAATAGACTAGCTCACTGTAACAATGTATGCCGGTGACAGAAAAATGGCCACTTCCAGCACGCTTTACAGATAAGAAGTACGTGTGCGTGTGTAGGCTTGATTTGTTTGCGTCCGAGACGCGAAAATCGGATTCCCTTTCGGCGGACAGCTGATAAGGAAAGAGTTCCCAGCATTAGCGGACCGTCTGGAAATTACTGGACATTTACTAGTGTTTCTCATGCAATACATTCTTCACACATTTTGTTTTTTGTGCTGCATTATTAGCTCGTTTGTAAAGACAACAAACTAATATCAAACACATTAAAACGTTTTTTTTTTTAAATCCAGGCTGTTATTACTGAGCAAGATAAAAAAACATATCTCATTAACTATGCGTGAAATAAGATTTCACGCTGAGAAGAAAAGTATTGCAATCGAATTGTGTGTGAGTGGTTTTGCTCATCAATTTTATCTCACAAAGTGTTTTGAGTGTGAGACAAGCGCAAATAATTAAGGAAAGCATCCCAATTTACGTTCCTTGAGTGCTTTATTTTATTCTTTCCTATTGTTTTTTCCTCTTTTTTCCGACTCGGATGGAAATGATTGGCCACCCAGTTTTGTTCACTTCTCACCTCGAATGGTCAAAAGAAAAAAAATCCAGCGGTTAATCTGTGTCGTGTTTCGCGAAGCTTATAATGCCGCGTGCTTGTTTGTGTTGCAATTTAGTGGCAAACAAAACAGGAGAACCTGAACACACGGACACCAACATGTAATGTCCCTTTTTTTGTTTTTTATTCAGGACCGATGGCATTTTTTTCTCTTTTTTACTTCTCCTGTTTCGATTCGGTCCGTTGATCTGTTGTCCACAGGACAAGAACAGGTGTGCGCTCAGGGCAACGGTTTTTATTACATGCAAAAAGGTTGCTGGCCCTTTTCGATCGTTCCGTACGCTTTACGAGTGTTGGTGTTTGTTTTTGCTTTATTATTGTGCAATTTAATTTATTTGAGAACATTTGAAATATGGCTCGATTTTTTAACTTTTGACTTCGATGTTTTGATGGTTCTTTTGGCGTTTTTTTTGTCAAACAATTGATAAGCGTTTGCTCTTT
>KI423295.1:29445-41110 GCA_000473375.1 Anopheles culicifacies
GATATCCTCTTGTCATGGATGTTTACACGCCAATGTTTAACCCCGGTGAAAAATTTACAGCAAAGCTAACAAGACTTGTTGAAAATGAAATGGAAGGAATGGAAGTTCATATAGAAAGAATGGAAATACTCAACCGAAAATGAAACACAATTGGATACCATAGAAAAACTCCGTTACGATCGCAGATTGACCAGTTAAACCCTGTAACTTTGTTTTACATTACCTTTAATACGAAAAATAAACTTTTGATTAATTCATTGAATTTCGAAAATTAATAATTACTTATTAATTCTTGAATGTTCGTTGTAAACCCTGTACGTCTTCCCTCTGTATATCTCTTCAAAGTTTTGTCTTCTAGTGTATAAGTTTATTTTAAATAAAAATTTTACAAAAAAAAAAAAAGTCAAAATGCTTTTAAAAACTTAAACATTGGAAACAAACATATTGCAGTTTGCTTATCTTTGCAACATAACAAAATTTAAATGATTTAACACGAATCGTCAACCACTCAAACACACACACACAGCGTTACACAAGTGAAGGGATGCGAATGCGATTGGTTCCACTGAGTGTTGTGGGTTATTATGTAGGATTTCCTTTAACGATAGTGACCGCGTACGGTGGCACTCCGTTATCGACGGAATGAATTTCGCGGTTACGATGCTATCGGTCAACGAACAGAACCGCGTACTGGTGCTACTTGTGGGTGAGATAAGGAATCGGCGACACTGTGTGAATGACACCCAGTAGCGGACGCGCAAGGGGTTTGGAGGAGAGTTGGTGTAGAATTTGTGTTTTGTAATGAACTTTAAGGTAAGGTAGACGGATGTCTGTGTGTAAATGTACAAATGGCCGGTCTCGCGGCCCTGGCAATCAGATGGCGTTGTCGTATATCCGAATCGCGGAGATGCGGTGTGAGATATGAGATGTGTGCGGTGTGTGAGTGAAGCAACGAAACGAACCTCTCCGTCTCCCTTTCGATCCGTCCGGCCATATTGGTGCTGTCGCTCGTTTACGGTGCCGCAGTGCCTTCGCTACACGGGGCGCTTCGACGGACGAGTTTATTGGTCAGGGTGAAGGTCGTACAAATCAAAACGGACAGCATGCGATCGTGTCTCACGCTCACCTTCCAACGTTTACTCACGCTCACCCGCTCATGTGGAGTAATGAGTGTGATTACTCGCCTTAGATTTCACAACACACGGGTGTCATATTCGTTCGAAAAAGGAATACATTCGCTTTAGACATTAGAAATATGTAATCTTAAAATGGGAAGGTTGTTGTGATTTTTAATAAAAGAAAGAGGGATAACAAGCATAGAATGAACGAAAAAAAAACCGAAACCAGGTCATCTCAAACACACAAACGAGTATAACCGTTTTGCCGAAATTCTTCGCCCGTTTGCATCGCTCTGTCCCATTTTACTTTCCTTTGTTGTCGTCGTGGCCGTCGGTGGTCGTATCGGTTTGGCCACACTACCCGCAAAGACAAAAAGGCAACCAACAACAACCTCCCATTGGGGTGGTGTACGGTTGTGTTGCTTTTTTCTTCTGCTCTCATGATCATCGTGAGCGTTTCTCTTGCCATCGCCACTGTGTAGGGCTTCAGATTGTTGGGGGGTGGTGCACTATATTTTCCCACTTTTCGAAAAATCACCCACCCCCACCCGCATGTGTTTCTGTGTGTGAGTGTGTGTGTGTAGGTTTATTTCAATTTGATTGCATTTTCCTTGACGGTGGTTATGGTTTGTTGTGTCTCCCGTATGCTTTCCCTGCCGCTGCGACACGAAGGGGTTGCCTTTGTAAAGGAAATTAATACCACTTTGGTGTAGCTTAACATACTTGCATTCGTGTGTAGTGCCGGGAGTGTGAAACATTCCTACATTTTCACATCCCCGAAAATCACACTCAGCGAACAGAACATGATTTGCTCATTGGAAAATGCTTCGTTATGATGCCCTTTTGTCGTCCTGCAACCGCTAGTGACGTAATTGAATCGCAACAATACAAACGCCATCAGAAATAGCCGAATGTGTGTGTGTGTGTGTGTGTGTGAGAGAGAGAGAGCGAGTGCTTTAGAAAGAGAACCTTTTTTCGATCCAATTCGCCTTAGTACTTGCTGGTTGTCTGTTATCAGGTGTGCTAAGGGTATTATGTCGCCTATCAAACCACCCCCCATCCCCCATCCCCTCCTAACCTCCTTCCACCCTTAACATGCTTCGTGCCTTCAAACACCAACAACCAATAGACCGGGAAGCCGAACGAACCGAATATTCGTAACAACCACCACTTGACGATGACGACAACGACGACGACGACGTACGCTTTCCCTTTGATCCATCAGAATGAGGAGCTTGGCATGGCGAAGTAAAGGCTGAACTAAAGCAAGCACAAAAAAAAAACTAAACGAAAAACATGAGCTTTGCCTTTCTTTTGCATTTTGAAGGGTTTAATTTGTGGTTGAAGAGTGAAGTAGCTACACCAGAACGTAATAGTGTGCTTTCTTGTGGTGTTTCGTTTGCTTTATACAAGGGAGCGTGTATACAGAACGATGTTGCATGATTGTTTGTTAGCAGAATGTTTCAACACGTTGGTTGTTGTTGTTGTTGAGACCGTTTTTTGGGTGGACACTTTTGGAAGTAGGAATAATGGGGTGTGCATAGGAAATTGGTTTGTTTAGATTACAAGCGCGGTGATTTTGAGCTACGAACCACTTATAAAAGCGGTGGTAAGCAGCAATGTAAAGTGTACGTTACATTGTAGTAAAACATAATTTTCTACTTTGTAATGGTGGTGGTAGTACAATTGCACTACTCGGTCGCTCCATATGTGTGTGCTTTCTGTGATTGTTTGTATATGTCTTTTTTTCTGCTAGTCATTCATTAAGCACTTGAGCAAAGTGTTTGTTTTATTTTGTTTTGCTCAATTAATGAAAAAATGTTGTAGTAAACATTATTTCCAGATTTACAAAAAACAAAAACCCTTAAAACTAGTAAACTTTTACTTTGTGTAAAAGATCTGGCTGTCAATCTAAATAAATGTTCCGGTTACAGGGATAATTGGTAACAATTTTAAATAAATAATTCAGCACAGTTAAAAAATAAAATTATCCCCATATGGAAACCCTTATGTTCCATATGAAAACACCTTAAACAAAGGATTGTAAATTCAGAAATGTTTGATTCCTTTCGTTTGATTCCTGGAAATTTCAATTGGTTCGAATGTGTTGTTGCATGATTGATGTCAATTACTAGTGTTTGAAGTAGTGTTGAGAACTCCGGTGCAGATTCACGAATCCACTCCGACTCCGATAGAACTCCGCATCCGACTCCGGAGCTCCATTCACTCCGGAGTACTCCGATCGACTCCGGTTGTTCCGATTGACTGCGGAGTGCTCCGATCGACTCCGGTTACTCCGATTGACTCCGGAGCACTCTGGTATACAAGTGAAGTTCGGAAAAGTGGGCCAATTGTAGATTCAGATAATTATTCCTCATACGCCTGACAATCTTATTTTTGTTTTTGAGTTCTAATTTGCTCAGGCTGGTTTAACACGGGAAGTACCACATGTGTCATTTCAAATGGTGTTTTCCAACCACCACATTTAGTAGGTTAAATATCAACAACTACCGTAGCTATTGATTTGTAATTCACTAGAAAGTCAAGATAGTAAGAGAAAGAAAGAAATAAAATTGAAACACACTAAATTCTGCTTCTCTCCGGCCGCTCCTGGAGTCCGCTATTTATTTCATTTTGCCCAACACTAGTTTAAAGTGAGCTTTACTTGAAAAACTAAATCAAAACGTCATTCCATCCCGACTGTTCTCTTTTAGGACTGCAAGGTCTGACTGTTCTGCTACGTGATCAATTAAGTCTCGTACAGCCCGTCCTTCAAAGACTACAAAGAGATCCACAATTAAGTTTGAACTAGACATTTTCAAAATCTTGTCCTTCAGATATCGGATTATCAAGTCTTTTTTTTAATTTATTTGCATTATTCGTTTATAGATATTGTTTTCAAGAAACACCAGTGACTAGCGCACCTAGGTATAACTTAATCTAAAAGGAAATAAAACTAGCATCTTAGTTATTATTCAGTTGATTTGTTGCATGGTACCAAAGATGACGACACTTTATTCGTTTAATTTAACGTTTGCCTTTCTATTCCCCGTCAAACTTCTAGGTTGCGTCCTATTTCTGTTGAACATCAACATAAAACGCACTATATCCGCAATAGCCACCTCCAGTAACGTCTGAATTTGTGTGAGGATGCGTGTTCATCTCGGTTAAGGTTGATGTCATTATGTTATAGAGATTTAAAAACTATATTAAGCTATAAGCAAAGATAAAAAGATTGTTATTTATTATTGAGCTATTCAGAGTATTTCTTTATTACTGTTAAGCCTTGTAGGCAAGTGTAGTTTGATGAAAATTATTAAGTATTTTTATTTAGCTTGATTAAACATAGTTGGGGAGTTGAAATTACTAATCCGGGAGTTCCAGTGCTAAATTAATGTAAAATAAATAAATAATTACAATAATAACAAAAATAAATTTAGTTCTAAAACAAAGTAAAGGGTAGATGGGAACAAGACTCGCAAGCAAAACCTCCAGCAGTACAGTAATAACATTATTTATTACCCTCATAGACGATCGTTCGATCCTCTGCTCATAGTTTCATAGTGACGCCCTTCGATGAAGATTTCCTACTCCTTCCTCAACCCCTTTGCTTGAATGTATTTTCCCACTACCACCGTTTTTTTTTCTGCCATCACCGTAGACACAAAGCATTCCTTTGTTTTAGCAGCCGTACAGCCAAGCAAGTAGCATTTTCCTCCTTCGTTCGGTGTACGTTCGAAGGCAACCGCGAGAGCCATTTTTCGTAGCATGTAGCGCTATATAACCCTCTACAAACATCACCCAGTCAAAAAGGGGTTGATCGTGCAAAAAACAAAGGGGGGGCAAAGTGGTGAATGGGAATCTGTAATCGTACTGGCAAACGCTTCAGACACACGATCTGGTTCTCTTGAGACAGAGGCAGTATACAGAGAGCATGTACATGATCTCGTGTCAAAATGATCCGCTCTCGTGCCGGAATGTAAAGCGCAGAGGAAGGTTTTTCGATCGTGAATTCGAAGGTACTCCGCTTTCCGATTGTCCGATTTTGTAGTTAGCAGTGGAGAGAATTGGAACAGCCTAGGAGGAATATGATGAGACACGCGCCACGAATCGAAAGGCGTAAAGAAGTGGCGCAATCGTCAGCATAATTGTCACGCGCATGCACGCGAAACGATCTCCATTTTGTATTGAACGAAATGGGGGGTTTTTTGAATATAATAAATTGCTCATTCGTATCTGAGTTATCGGTGTCTTTTAAATAATTTATAAGAGTCCGCTAATCTTGCAAGTCTTTCCATATGATCTTGTATGTGAATTAGTATTAAGGTGTTCAGATCAGACACTCGCGGACTCTCCCAGTACTCGGTTGCTGCTATCTTAGCAAATAAATTAAACCCTTAATGGATTCGTGTTAAACTGCTGAATATTAATGTGGTGTGAGATACACTTGACTCACGCACTTTATCTCACCACCATCACCAGCAGCGTAGCAGTGAGCGCAACAAACTTCCTTCCACTCGTGTGTTTTTTTTGCCAGTCCCCGGCCGGCCGGTGCCCCTTCTTCAACTGTACGCCGTGTTGTTCTCGTTGCTGCGTTTTGTTGTTTTTGTTTGGCTGCCTCCCGGGCCTCACGGTTCGTCGGTCACGTGTCGCGAATCTTTCGCACGTTTCCTGTTCGATGCGCGCGCGATGCGAACACCCAAACACACGTACACGAAAAAAAACGAAACGGCACTTGCACTGTGCCAACCGCCACCTCCACGGTAATCTCGTGCGCTCGCGTCTCGTGGCTGGAATTGTGTGTTCGTTGGTGGTTTTTTTTTTGTTCACCATTTAAGCGTGAGTGGTGGGGTTTTTTTATCGTACTAACTCGTCACTCACTCACTCATACGTCACGACGTGAGGTTGTTGGATGTGGTCCCGGGTACACGAGATCGCTCGGAAATTGCCGGATGGCATAAACAAAAACAAAAAAAAAACAGTCACATTTCTAGCTGGACAGGAATAGAAATGGCACGTGGAACACGTGCGAATTTTCGTCGTCGAACGGGAAGAGAAGCACTCGCTCACGGCTTACGGCCCTCCCCTCGGGTGTGTGAGAGATGAACATGCTCAGCTGCTACGCACGGATCGTAAGGGAAGGGAGCAACACAATGCTGGAATGAGCCGGAGATGGAGATGGAGGAGGTCAAGGATGGTTGAAGTGCAGTCAAGGTGGGATGTTTTGCCATGTTTACCGATTATTTCCTGCACTTTCTGAAGGTCATGGATCGAGTGGGTAAAACACGTATTTCTCATTTCAAAGGCACTATCATTTTTTATTATTATTAAACAAAAAAGATCTTAAGAGATATATATTTTGTTCTAGGATTGTTTCAATTTAATATTTAGTTACATTTTATTGGGGACATATTTTAAGTTATTTCTATTTTCTATACATTAAAGATATATCTTTCTAAACCATCCACCAGCAGCAAACTATCTCCGTATCTTTTATCGCCCTCCGGAACTTTATCGTGTGCTTCATTTTGTATCAAAATCAAACTCCACAATGTCGGCATTTCTTCGCGTGTGGTCACAAATCGCAAAAAGGCGTAGAAAAAAACACTATCACGAACGAAAACCCCCCTCACAGAGGTGGTGGTGGTTGTGCTGCTGGTAGCAAGCATTGCATGTGAGGCGCACATTTTTCTCGATTTCATTATTATCAGTGTTGTTTGGCTGCTACCAACATGCACTCCATCTTCTACCGCAACCACCCGAGTACCGCAACGGGTTGACCCGTTTGCAATCGTCGATTTACTTGCGGTCGTGGCGTTAAATGTATAAGGTGGTTTTTTTTTTTTAAATTTTGTTCCATCTATGTGCACTGTTGTTGTCGTTTCTTGACTTGTGCGCCTCCACGTTACGGCTCGAGAGCGGAACGCACACCCGTACACGTGCCGGGGGCATGAACTGCTCAAGGGGAGGGGGGGGGGGCAAAAGGAAAGGTAGAAGGCAGGAGGGGGGGAGATTTTTAATTTGTTTACGCGTGCGCAGTGACGTCTCATGCCATGGGTTGAGCGAGCCGTGCCGTGTGTGACGTTTTTGTACAGACACCTTAAGTGTAGTGCACTTGGTGGAAGGTTTCGTTTTACGATCGTTTACAAGTGCTACAAGCTAAACAACGATAAGTTGAAGTACAATAAAAAAAAGTATTACTTATCGCACGATCCTGCCAGGAGTCGAACCTGGAATCTTCTGATCCGTAGTCAGACGCGTTATCCATTGCGCCACAGGACCCGATGTTGAAGGGAGCGTTCGTGAGCCGAATGATCGTTCGGTTCAAACCACGATCGTTGTGTGGAGTGTCCTTTCGATGGTGGATACTTATCATAGAAATCAAACAATTTCATAATTGTATATGTAATGCACGAAATGTTTTCATTTGTTAAAGATTAAAATAAATTTGTACCTGTGTCACTAAACGCTACATGGAGCTGTAAGCACTGCAAATGAAACACAATTTTCAAAATATTGTTGCTTGGAATTGGCTTTAACATTTAATTAGAAAATAATCAGTTTGTTTCCCAAAGGAACTAGGAGTATCCTCTAATAAAAATAAATACATATCAATATATGAAATTATAGTAATTGGAATGAAATATGGACAAATGTCCACCAGAATGAGATGTCTGTTAATGATATAAAAAAAACTAATATTATTATTTAGTTCTCGAGAAAAGTAACAAAGCATTAAGAACATGAACTTACGAAATTCAATAAAATATGAAAGACAAATTTTCCAACCGAAATAAATAAGAAGTTTTATAATGTAAAAAATGAAAAAGTCTTAACAATAAAGTAGATATGGCAGAAATTCATAGAAAATTAAGTAAAAGCCGAACTCTGAGCTGAGAAATAATGGCGTTCGCATAAAGAATTAAAACAGATAAAAAAATAATAAAAAAATAAAAGAAATGTAAGCTAAAGATGTTTAGATTAAGCAATATGATAGGAATGCGTTTTTTGTTTGAAATGTTCAACATAAGGCCAATTAGGGATAATTCCTGTTGGTTTTATATTTTATTTAAACTCTCTCTCATGACACAACGACAAGATTTTTGTGGATATTGCTTAATTCACATAAATTCCATTTATTGTTTTCAGAAGAACTCAGTCAATAGTTCAGATATTATCTTATTTTACTTTAATTATTTTTCTCTCTTGATTGGATTGTTTGATCACTAGAGTGAGTTTTGAAACTGTTAATAAATACCTTTTATTTGTCTTACGATACCAATTCATTTCTTTATTTACATATTTTTATTTTATTATTGTTTATTGTTTATTCTTACATTACTTTTTTCTCTTTCATTGCTCCTTTTATGTCCTTCGTCTTTTTTTACATCTTTTATTTTGATTCGTATTCACAATACGAACATGAAAACTCATATACTCTTCTATATTTTTTATTTCTTGTTCGTCTTGTTCATTTCAATTACGTTGTTGAATTTCATTCTGTTTTCACTTGAGAGAACGATGATGACATATTTTAATATCACGCTAAAGCAAATTTCCATTCCTTAGCTCTCGACTATAAAATGTTAAAAATGTTATCAACCCAATTGAGTAGCTTTCCTGACAGCCTTGTCAAACATTACTACCAGCGCTCCTGCGTAATCCTTTTTCCATGTTTCCCCAACACACACACACACGTATCCACTGGAGGAGCAACATGCTGTGTCAAGCACCAGTTCTTAAGTTTCTACACTCTCTTTTCCTTGTGCTCACGGAATGATGCGAAAAACAGAAATCTTTCTCCATGCACAAAGGAAAAAATCGGCTTGTGGGGTGAAAAAAGTTTTCTGGAATTGATTTCAGCTCCCACCACCACTTCAAGTAGCGCCATAAATCACACATTTCCTTCCACGCGGCAATGGCGGTATGGTGACGCCGGACACAAATCGCTCGATTCGTCGAATTTATGTCAATGTCAGCTGACTCTGGCCGCACCGGAAACGCTTACTCGCAGCGGCAAGGTATTTCGGTATCGATTTCTGGTTATGGTCCTTTTTTCAATTTTGCTGTCATCTGTCTTCCTCGATAGGACACGTTTCAGAGCGCTGCAAAGTTTAGCCCTTTAGGGCGGGGGTAGATTCACTTGACACCGGTGGACAATAGAGGGGTAGCAGCGCAAGTCCATACCAAGCTGCCCGAGCGTTTTGTGTCAAGGACATTAAAACCGTTTACTCCTTTGTGTGTTGCTCCTTATTAGCTTGTTTGTTAATGTGCTGCTTTATGTGTTGTTGTTCCTGCTATCTAATTCCTTTATTTTTAGCCTTTAGCATCAACAAGCAAACAGACACAAAACACGGAAAATTGACCGCAACCGTAAGGGGCAAATGTGTTCTCCGTAACCTTTGTGGTCTCCGTTCGCGCGCTAACAATTATTATTTGCCCACACGAAGCGCGAACAGTGCGCCGCAACCTTCGAAGGGCGTTCCGGGCATCCACAGTGGGTGGGAAAATTTATGCAAATACATTCACAATCTGCTTCGGTGTGTGTGTGTGTTCGTACGTGTTGGAAAAGAGCTTGTCACGGAGAGACACCGTGGCAGGATGGTATGACTTCTCGGCCACCGCACCCAGTCTAGGGTTTTTGCAACAGTGCGCCTTTTGGGGTTTTCCACTTCATCCAAAACGCAACCACCGGTTTTGTCCTTTCTGGCATGAAAGCGAGCGAGGAAAACGATGGCTGAGCACTGAAGACATTGTTCGGCACGGCAAAGAATGAGTAGCTCAGCCGCGAGGCTTTCCTTTCCCGGCGCTGTTATGGTACTTACACGAGCATAATGCTTTGCTTGCACTTCCATTGTGGTTGGGCGGATGGGGAACAAAATGGGAAGTTTGCATTTCACAAAAATGCCATTGATATGACAGCAGGCTGTGACAGACCGTGGCGTGCGGGTGGCCAACTTCTCCGCGGGTTAGTAAATCATTCTAAAAACCCCTTTTCAATGGTCTGCATTTAATTTATTCCCATTGTAATACTCTGTTCGGTGTTGCAGTCCGGTTAGATTATTTTTGCAAGATATAAATCATTGCTGAATGAAGTTTATCCTTAGAATTGCTTTTAACACTGACGAGAACATTAAGATTATTTTATACATATTTTTTTAAATGTATAGTAAGTGTTTAAATCGATGTATAAGTGTGGCTTTAATCGGTTGTTAATCTCCGCTTTAAGTGAGGGTTATCGTTACATCATGCACTCAATTAGAATGTTTTATTTAAATTATTAAACATTCTAGCAGAGAACAAACCTACCCCCCCTATCCTTCTAGATACAAAAGAATAAACCAGAAAGATCCACAAACATTAAAAAGAAACTCCTTAAACCGTACACATCTCCACGAAAGGTTTCCCAAAGGGCGAACCCGGCGGAAGTGGTGGTGTGCAATAATGGAACAAAAACCCTTCTCTTCTCTCTATTGTATGCAATTATTGGGCGGCAAGCACTACAGACTTGTGCGAGTTACAGACTAACCACCACCCCACTCCCCTCCTCGGATATGTAACGGTAATCGAAACGAAAGGGCCTCCCCCGTTTCTCTTCTGCGTGTACAACCGAAGCAACATGGGAGGGATGTGGGTGTGGGTGTGTGTGTGCTGTCTGTACATACGACGGGGTTTTTGGTACGTGATACCGTGCACGAGTGCTGCTGCTCACACGGAACACACATAGTGCCCTTTTCTTTGTGTGCGAGAGACGCAGTACACCAGCCTACCCAGCAGCTCGTTGCTTCCGTGGCCAAAGTTCATGTCCGGTGTTGTTTTGTTTTGCTTCCTATGTTGGCTTTTTTTTCTTCTTTCTTATGCTAACTCTGGTTCGTGTACTCCGTGAGGTGTAGCCAAAGGTACACACAATGGATCATTTTTCTATGCTATCGGTGCGGAGTGGTTTATCTCTAGGTGTTCCCCCCAAAAAAAAAAAGGAAATTGATGAATTATGATAAGAATTTTGATGATACGGGAGCAGTTGGGAAGATTTTGTTTGTGTTTCTTCCGCAGAGAAAAGCATATGATTGATTAAAAACCCCTCAATGTAATAGAACGAAGGTAAAGTGCTGCATGTTTGCCACTGAATAAAAGTTTACAGGAGAAAACCTAAAAAAAATATACCAATAAACCTTACACAGAAAACTGTTTCTTTAAGTGGAACGTGGTTTTTAAACGTAATTTTGTTTTTATATCCTTGATTTAGAGGTTTTGGGTATGGTGTAGAATATTTGTTTGCTATTGTAAGCTCATGTTTTAACTGAGTATTCCCGGGATAAGGTAAAATTGACAAGGAGGAAATGCATTGCATGTTTTGTTTAGCCCACAGCATGAAATATTTAAGAAAAAATTATTAAAAATTTAAAATAACTAAATAAAATGTTCATGATACAGTTATTTTCACCAAAAAAATGCTACTGACTAGCAATATACGTAAAATAATTTATATTTAATTATTTCTAAAGCAAAACAAACTTAACTTGTTTCTTACTTCACTTTTTTTCATT
>KI423296.1:7184-29719 GCA_000473375.1 Anopheles culicifacies
CGGCACTGGAGTCAAGTGATCAACCAAATAACGAAGATTGTGTCCTGTGGTAGCCATGCGGACGGTGATAATCTTCACCAACCTCTGACCAGCGGGGCACTCTGAACGATGAAGCCCCCTAACTCCGGCCATATGTTAATCCACCACTGATCCGGACGTATCGAGTGCAACAAAACTACCGACAAGATGATCATCATTATGAAGCCAATTATCCATCCGCTGCAGGATATCTGCATTACGCTTCATAGTTGGATTTGCCTGAAAAAGCCTGAGATTGGAGATAGCAATCGGAAGGAAATACTGTTGAAGATCCAATCGACCTTTTCGACAAATCATTTACTGTGTGAAATCAGACCTACGAATATCATATGTTACGTGCCGAAATGATCTCGAATTTGACAGAATCTCTGCCGATCAATGATTATCGGCGAACTGTCGCCAAGCTGGACGAAACAGATTTCCGACACCTGAAGATATCAGCGAATAAAATTCGCCTTCAGACCAACAAATTGCATCAAATGTTAATCAAAAGCTTGGAGGAACTGAAGTAGACCCTACGCACCAATGAAGACAGTTTGCAGTAGGATAGAATGGACAAGTAGATGTAATGTGATTCGTTATCATGCACATTAGTGTTAACTTCCTCAAATCTATCACTCTCAATGTATCAATGTAACTAATTTCTAGGACGATCACCACGTTTCCCATATCCCGTAGACCGTTATGCATGCAATACTATTGAATCACGTCATAAAACATGCTTTCATTAACGATCTGTGTGTGTATTTTCATATTTGGTATTTCCCTGGGCACAATGTGGAATGTCAAGCCTGCGTACCGTGGAACGTTGCGGATTTTAATCCGTAACAATTTTTTGGTGCTAAAGAAAACTTGCTTCTTGCTACCTTCCTATCTATGGTTCCACAACATCATGCTATCACCGAGTCGCTCGGAGATCTTGCTGACGCAAATTTGTAGAGAGAGATAAGTAAAAACAAGTACTTAAACTAAGGGAATGAGTATTACAATGCCCAGTTTCCAAGCATGTTGAATACAATAACAATTTCACCACCTGTTCCATCCTTCATTCGTCATCGGAATCGAAATCCATTTGACGTGCCTTCTGTGTTGCTGTTTTTCTAGATGATGTCCTTGATGCCACACTAGCGATGCTACTGTTGTTAGCAGACTGCTGGCTAAATATAGTACTAATCGATGTCTGCGCTTTTCCACGTGCAGCACTAGCACCCCGACCACCTCGCGATCCTCGTCCCCCACGCGATCCTCGACCTCGTGCCGGTTTGCTGGCTGCCGCTGTAACGGCCGTATCGACCGCTCCACCACCCGCAGCAGATGCATCATCGTCGTCAAGATCGCGAAACCGCTTCAATGGATCGGCAGAATCTGGCACATTCGTGCGTGCGTCCAACATGCTGGTCACCTTATCATGCATATCCGGGTTAGATGCATGAAACTCTGCCAAAGCCTCACAAATGCTCTCCTCGGTTGTGCTGTCCTGTGAGCACAGAAAAGTTTGCGCTTGATCTTCGTAAAATTTTATTATCTTATCCGCCGCATCGTCATCCTGGTAGTCGACCATCATGCGGCACAGTTCGGTCATGCTGCGCGGGTTAAGGATCTCTAACTGTTTCGCTTCATCCGCCTCGCGGAAATAACGATCGACGATCTCTTCCGCTCGCTGGACACGCTGTTCCCGCTGGTTCCGGTACGCTGCCTGCAGTGCTGCCACGTCAAGCGCATTGCCCAGTTCGTCCTTAACCTTAATTTTGGGCTTCTTCTTGAACACTACCATATCATGCGGATTGGCTACACGCCCGTGATAGCGAAACCCGAAACGGATGGCATTGAACTGTTGCTCGACTTCAGTTAGCAGCAGGCGGAGACGGATAAGCGGTAGCTTCGGTTGCTTTGGGTACCCGGTGAGCTTTGCCTTGGCACGTTCAATCATTGCTTCAATACGCTCAGTGGCAAAATTTTCAACTTTTTGCTGCACATTTCCTTCGTCCAATGCTAGTTCTTCCTGCACCGTGGCCAAATCGATTGATTCAAACACGAACGGCCGTACCGATTTAAGCGGTATCGGATCCATCCGAAACAAACCCTTGTGAATGCTGAGCAATCCGCAACACTTCTGTATCGATTCACCCTCCGATAAAGACGTTGCCACCGTCGAGCCCGGTTGACTAACGTAGAACTTTTTCGTCGCATTTTCCTCCGGCTCGATACGGCAATCGTGTTCATGGCCCCATATGATCAGATCGAGAAATTGTGGCAACGAACTCTCCGGGAGATAGTTTTTCGGCCCACGTTCCGCCCGATTCTGGTGCAGTACCATAATGTTGAAAAACCCAGGCTCGTCCGGTTTCTCCATGTACAATTTCGCGTCGTCCAGCAGGCGACAAAGCCGGGCATCGTTCATGTAATTGAGCCCGTACAGCGCAAGCTTTGTTTCGCCCTTACGCAGCAATATTGGCCGGATTTCGATTTTGTTCAGATCGGTCCATTTACCAAAGTAGTTCACGTATCCGTTTGTGCTCAGCAGCTGCATTGAGCTAATGCGTCCAGCCCCGCCCGTATCATCGTGGTTACCATGGATAGAAAACACCGGTATGGCGATGTTCATGTCAGGATCCTCATAGTTTACCTTGCGATTTAAGGAGTCGATGAAATTATCGTTCTGATCGCTCAAAAATTCCAACCGGATCGGGCTGTCACCGAGTACGTACGTCTTGAGCAAACGGAAGCATTTGTCCAGCGTGTTCGTGGAGGGATTTGCCACATGAAATAAATCGCCGCCGAGCAATATTGCGTCCACCTCATTTTCCTGCGCATGTTGCAGCACTTCTTCAAATGCAATAAAACTATCATTACCTGTAATAAAGCCACAATTCACGTTACGAAGCAGTTGCAATAGCAAAACATGCGTGCAGAAGAGCGCTCCCGAACCTTACCTCGGATAGGATCTTTCTCATTGTATCCCAAGTGTATATCACTTGCTACCAAGATTTTCATCGTGTCATCCGGATTGATTTCCGCGGTTTGCGATACATTTTCGGACATGATTGACTCCAATATCTGTGCACACAAATTTTAAACGAAACGGGACAAAGATGTGTTTTGATACGGTTGCTTTCCCAAATTCGCACTTTTCGCGGGTTTCTCTGCTGTCATTCCAATGCACAACATCTGAAGCCGTGGCCATGTTGATAGAAAACTGAGCGCCACCAAGGTATATACATAAATCCCACATTTTTTCGATTGTATTATTTTTTTTAAATTCGTATCTAAAAGTTGCTTTTAATGTCCACATTAGCAGGACTCCTGTTCAAGAATGGGTTTTCATATCTTGATTTTGTTGAATGTTTTATTTTGTTTAAATACTGTGAAAAGAATGTGATTATATTGAGATTCAACAAACAAGATCCAATAAAATGTACGATCATTTATAAAATGCTCCCTCATCTCGTACAAAATAAAATGCTGCCGATAAAACAAAAAACAAATGTATACAATTTTTGTGTTTTTGAGCTACACCAATTGAAATATTGAGCCAAAGAAACTGTCATCATGTGAGCGGAACGTGTAAGCAGGACTTTCGCAGCTGAACGAACCGGCTTGCAAAGGCATCAGCAACAACACCGGTCCCTCGTTTATCTGCAAAGCAACCAGCGACTAGAAGTCAGTGCCGAACCCTCGGAACCAAGTCTGTATCGTGGTGAGCCTTTACTAGTGAGCGATGCAGCTAAACACCAATAGTGAAATTTGGCATCCGGGAAGAGCATAGAAATACGATTGTTTGAAAAGCTTGCAACAACGCCCGTCCCCTTGCCCACACACCGGTGGTCGTCTGCTGTGCTATTAGGTCTCGTTAGATGAAGTGTTGTTATTTTGGTGAAGTAGCATTTGGAGGTCTCCATTCCCGTTCCTGGCTTAACGTAGCACAATGAGTCACTCGAGAAATTACAATTACTACGAGGTACGGACAAGTGAATCTTCCCTAGTGTGTGCTTGGTTAATACGTTTGTGTTTCCAATTTTTAATCTACATGCACACATTTTTCTCATCCGGAATGTAGCCATCTAGGTCCCGCAGCAGGGAACGTAGCTACCGGCGAGATTACCGCGATGACTCGGAACGATACAATGTAAGCGCCTCCGAGTCGAGTCGTACACCTGCAGAATACAGTGCCTCTAGCTATCGAAGAAGTTCCTATCATCGTAGCTCACACTCCACCGCACACTATCATGACCCACCGGCATCCTCATCGTCCTCGATGGGCATGGGGGCACACGATTGTTCGACACACAGCTCATCCGGAAAAGTGGTGCTGGCCGTGTTTAATCTGAGCATTTACACAACCGAATCGGAACTGTACGACACATTTTCCAAGTTTGGTCCGCTCCGCAAAACGACCGTTGTGTTAGATGCGAAGGTAAGTGTTGGTCGGATTTGTTACTTCCCTTGCCGCATGAAATCGTATGGCGATTGTTGAGAATAAATCCCGTAGATTATTCATGCGGAAGATAATTGTCTGAGGAAAGTTTATAGGATGGAATGCATTCCAGTATAGCATTTCCATTAAAGGCCTTTCCGTACATTTCGTTTTCAAGTCGAGCGTGATTGTTTGGCAACCAAACACACTTCTAATACTTTTCCTTTACACATTACAGACGGGCCGTTCACGTGGGTTTGGATTCGTGTACTTTGAAAGCGCGGAAGATGCCAAGGTGGCCCATGATCAAGCGAACGGCATCGAAATAGGCGATCGGCGGATACGGGTGGACTTTTCGGCCACAAACAAACCGCACGATCCAACACCGGGCGTTTACTACGGAAAGGTGTCCCATCCGAAGGGTGGTGGCTATGGTGGTCACTCTTCGCACGGTATGGCTAGCTCCCACGGTTATCATCACTGTAGGGCATGTGAGGTGGAAGCGCGGGAACGCGAACGATGGGAACGGGACACGAGATCGAGGTAAGATTTTTTTGTTCCTTCTATCCATTCCTCGATTTGTGAGAAATTATCCTAAACGAGAATATTCGCTTAACGTTCACAGGGACCACCACTACTACTACGACAGCTATTCCGGTCATGATCGTAGCCGCAACCGTTCCACGACGGGCCGGTCAGGCAGAAGCGATTACTATCGTGGCGGGACCAGCATTCGCTGACACTGGCCCTCCAACCATGCACCCATTGCTGTTGGTTGATCAATAGGGAACAGGAAATAGACAAAGTACGGAGAAAGGGAGTTAGCGAAGGATGACGTAGTGGTGTGCGGGCAAGCTGTTTCTCGTTTTGCATTTTGTTACGTTGCGAGCACAATAACGAACTAAGTATGTAAGGATGTTAAGATAGCCAAAAAACCGGATTGGAAATCGTGTGCGATATGATATTATGGGATGCTGCTTCGTTATGGTGTACCGTCGTTCTCATGGCACGGGACGTTAGGGCAAGGCTAGCGCGTAAGAAACGGAGTTCCGGCAGGCATGCATTGGTGATTAGCTACTCCTTCCTACTCGTCGTCCCGTGTTACAATCAACCCGCTTTGCAGAAACAGGTTTCAATCGTTTGTCCAATACGCCAAGAAGCCGCGGTAATGTCCTTATAGCGAAATGTGTACATGTGTGTATGTGTGCGTTGGAAGAGATGAAGGGTCGGTTTTTGCGTATCCGGTTCACCGGATTCCGATCTCAATGGCCGGCCCGATAGGGAGAAGAAACTGGATTTCTGCCCGAAGGTGTGCGATAGTATTGTTGAATGTGTTCTTCTTCTTTAACTCCCTGTCTGTCTCTCTTCTCTCCCCCTTTACTGATTATGATCGTTCCCATGCACAAACTGTCCCGTACGCTAAGTGCTGGCGTGCGCGATAAAAAAAGAAATATACACACACATGCACACTTATGGTAGATTTTAATAAGTTATCAACTTCCGCTCTATTTCCTTACATTACTAGCGCCAGATCCAGGTTGTTTGAAATTGGTGCATTTTAAATTGTTAATGTTTCGTTATCTTTGTTTGCATAGCGCCATGTTACGATGATGATGAGGGAAAGGATATTGTAAAAAAAACAGGAATCAAAGATGACAAACCTAGAAAGAATAAATTAATTTCAATAAAAGACTTTAATAAGAAAACTGCATAAACGCTATTGGTTGCTTACGTTTGTTGGCCAAAAGGAAAAACTAACCATTGTAGAAAAACTAGTCAAACCGCACTGCCCTAGGACTTGTTTAGAAACTTCCCCCTGATCATTTTTTAATTTTTCTATTTCGCCCCTTTTCCGGTGGTCAGCAGCATTAGAAGATGCACGCTGGTTTTTACAGATATGCAAATTATGTTTTGCAAAAATCTAAGACAGCCCAGATCGAGATGAAACCGGAATTTCTGGTCAGCGAGCAACAAAATGCAAGGGGATTGGATTTAGCTTTTATTAAACGTCTCAAATGTAACGTGTTTTTCTTACAATTTGGTTAACTGAATATAACGGTTATCTAGTCCGCAGAAACTCACATTCGCCATCATTTGTCTTCAAACGAACGTCTCTCCAGCTCTACCTAGCGCAAAATATACAAACCATCTAAACACTATAGAACTAACAACACAAAAATTAAACAGACCTAGTGTGGCTTTGGTTTGTGGCCGTCGACGTAGAAATTTCGTGTGGCTTGCGGAAGCTGTAACCGCATTCCTTCCAGCTCCTTTTGCAGCACAATCTGACACCCTAGCCGGGAGTTTTCTCGCAAAAACGGTGCCATATCGAGCAGGTCGTCTTCCTTTTCCTCCGGCTCGGTTAGGCGATCAAGGTACTCATCCTGCACATACACGTGACAGGTGGTACAGGCCAGCGAAGCTTCGCATGCACCCTCCATTTCGACTCCGTATCGATGGGCCAAGTAGAGCACATTATCTCCGACTTTCCCCCGTACCGTTGTTTCCTTGCCATCCTTATCGATGTACGTTATGTTCACACTGAAATGAGAAAAGGTTAGTTCGCGGTTAAGTATGTGGAGCCACTGTTTCATTTTCATCGCCAGAACGATACCATACACTTCGTCTTCGCTTTTGGGATCCTGCCATTCGTATTCGCCGTGTAAAAGCTCTGTAGTGAAGAGGGAAGAAGGGACAATGATTAAGTTTGGCAGACAAGAAGACATGGATCTTCTTGTATTGATTTCATAATACTTACGCACTGTCGTGTGTATATTTCGTGGAATTATTAACCCGTGCCACCGACTGTACATTCCACGAGCCAGATAAAGGAGCGATGTTGTAATGGACATCGTTGGGTGCCTTGTTTTGGTTAGCACAACAAAATAATTCACAGAATTCACAAATTAAATAACCGGAATCGATTAGATACCGGTTTTTTGTGTATGTATGCTGGTTTTGGTTGGTCCTTGCACGATCAAAACAAATCCGCCCGTCACAACAATGTGCACCGATGTCAGCCACCGTTTCGAATGGTTTCATTTTCGAAATCACTCATTTTTATTCTCTTACCTAAAAGCATTATCAGATGTATGATGATATGCACGTTGTACGCATTATACGAGCCAGTGGCCACTATTCAATTTATGCTTCATATGCCGTTTATTATTAATCTCTACAATTAATTTTACAACAGATCTTTTGAGCCGCGCTTCGTCAAGCTGATGTTCGAAACTGAACGAATGTTTACTTTTCGGCCTTTCGTTTGACAGCGCTTTTCTTCGCATAGCAGCACCCCTATCGCATCATGTAGAATGCACATTTTCCGCTTCCGTGACGTCACAGTTTGGCTTTACTTGCATTAGCGCGAGTAGGACATCTAGACCCTTCTGGCGCAATCACTCATAGAGTTCGTACTGCGAGTTTCTGCTCCCTTTTCTTCCATCATGTTTATTATTTCTCTGGAAATCGTCAAGGCAGGAAGCACGGAGTCTGGCGGAAGCCATTCGTTCGCCCGAAATTTTCACTCGCTTTTCCGACCAATCCAAACCGGAACCTGTGGTTAGCCTAGAGGCAAAACAATACACCCCCATCACGTAAAGAGCATCACGATAATCGCCGGATAGTGATTACAGCAACATCAGTGTCGTGAAAATAGCTACCTCTCACAACCCCTCACCACTGTAGCAAGCTAACAATAATAATCCACTTTGCCAAAGATCGATTTACCCCCTACCATCGGATCAGGTAGAATCGCGCCTCCAGCAGCATTTGTCGTGTGTTTTCCTTTCCAAAGTGTAAGTGAGTGTGTGCGTATGTGGATGTGTGCGTGATTATGTATATTGCCAAAAGTGTTTAGTGACAATAGGCAGAATATTCGTCGAAAAAGCATTACGCGTTCCGGGAAAAAAAGTCTTGCTTGTCCATTTTCTTTTGATTCAGCCAAAAGGGTGGGATAGTTTTCCACTGCGCAGTGGTTTCTTTCATTCTCACGGCTCACCGTTCTCACTTGGCGTGCTGTCATCAACATCCTTCCTTCGAGCGCGAGACACAAAGCAGGCGTGTGTCGCGTGTGTACCGCAAAACACCCCGAAAAACGAGCAAGTGCGAACCCGTCATACACACGTACGTCGCGAAGGCGCAAGGATACCGTAAAGGACGCTTGAATGTTCGACACAATGATGCAGCAAGCCGTATCGATCAAAGCCGAACCGGACTGGAGTGACCTTTTGGTAGCGGAACCGGATAATCGCGCGCAATACGCACTCGAGAACGTTATCCGCCAGCAGCAGCAACAACAGCTATTGCAACAGCAGCAACAGCAGCAGCAGCAACAACAGCAGCAACAACAGCAACAGCAGCAGCATCACCAACAACAGCAACAACAGCAGCAGCAACAACAACAGCAATATCATTTGCGTAACGGAGGTGGTGGAAATCTGACGCAAAATGCAAATAATCCGGCTGCGATCGTAAACGGAGCAGCGGCCGGGTCAAGTGCTAGCCAACAGTCGGGAGGAGCTGCCAGTGAAGACAACGAACCGCTAGACATCATCGAAGCAATTGGCGATTCGGATGACAACGATTTTGCCGAGGCGGAATCACTAACGCTGCAGCAGTATAAGGTAAGTCAAGCAGGGATGCATTAATTGTCCCCAATTGCAAGGACATGAAACGGTAACGAAGATATCGCATCTTCGTATATGAAATTCCATGTTCTTATTTAAATATTATATTCTATTATTCATTCTTTTCTGCATTTGTTTTGCTTTCGAACATCGGCTCTATTTGTTTGGCAATGGCTGTGTCAATATGGGACGAATGGTTGTGTGGTCGGGTAAAACCTCAAACTGGCGGAACTGCTGTATGCCGGATGTTTCTCGCTGCTGTAAAGCTTCATCTTTTCAATGTTGCTTTCTGCGATCGTCGTTTATTTGTTTAAACAACTGTGTTTCACGGTTCAGCCTTCTTGCAGCAGCCATCTGCTCTGTGTGACGATCTTCACGCAGGCCATTTTTGCTGCTAGGACAACCAATGCGACGAATAATCGTTGAAAAATCAGACCTCAAACCCGTAATGAATAACACAAGGAGAAAGATATTATTCTAAGGATTATTCACGATCCACAACGTTTGTTATTAGCTTTTGGTATGAAGTATTTTGGTACGGGGTGCCATAAACCATGTACCACTATGGTAGCGTTACGAATTTACGATCATAATTTTCTTCTCCGTGTGCTTAAGACAGCGCACCAGAGCGCACTGTTTGCAGACCTCTTTTCCAGTGTCGATGCTAATATTTACCGATCGCATACGTAGTGCATGCTTATGATCGTTTCACGTACCGGTTTTGTGCATAAATGTAAATTTCGTAAACAGTACCGAATGCAGATTCTCTGACGGCCATGAGCTTATACCTTGTTCAACAGCTTCAATTGCTGAAGATCAGATTAAATTGTTTATGTTTTCTTTTGCAATCGTGTAAACACGAGTGCAATAATGCATATCATAATGCCTTTTGTTGCCAAAATGTTGAGTTTGAGTGTGTGGTACTGTTATAACTATGTGGAATTTATGAAAAACTACTATCAACATTGAAAATTTTTCTAGAATAATCTAAAAGATGGATTTCAAGCCTCTATCCAAAGTACTCCATGATGGATGGATGTTTGAAACGGATCGATCGATTCCTTTCGGTGTGAATGGAGTTTTCCCTCCCTTTTCCCTTCACCTAGCGAGGGGTGAGTTTCTATATCGCCAGAAATCTGCACCCACCATTCGAAAATCCTTGAAGGAGAACGCTTCTGGTACGCGATACCATTTGGCAGCGGTGCATCGCAGCGGATTTTGTCAGCAGGGAGCGAATAAACGATTCCCTTTTACCCTTCCAACCGCTCCATAAACCACCCCCATCCGATGCCGGTGCACTTTGACGGCACTTTTGCAAACTTGGTGGTGATAAAAGCATTAAAATCCGGACGATTCTGCGTTCTTGGAAGTCTGCGAAGGTGCGAAGCCAATACACCATCCACCATCCCGTTCATTCGCACTTGCTCTCGCTACTGGCGCACTGCCGTTTTATGGTCCCCGGTGTTCACGGGTCTCCCGTGTGGCGTCAGGACATCGTCATGCCATCGTCAGCCCTGGTTGTTTCGAGAGGTGCGCAAGAGCTTCCAGTCGGTGCCTCTGCTTTATCGCGTGGTACCGGCGTAAAGGTTGCGAAAGAGAAAAATAAAGTGTGTAGGTAGGTCGAATGAGGGGGAAACTCGGAAAGGGCGAACCCCCTGGCACGTACGATGGGCCATTTTCCTGGGTGGAGGAGGGGAGGAGGTGGAATAAGCTCAAACGAATGGCGGGAAGACAGTGTGCAATGTGTGCCCCGTTGCGGGGATAAAACTCGTAAAACTTTATAACATCCCATGAATTAAACTTTATTTTACGCTGTATTTTTTATTATTTCTTCTGTTCTTTTACGACGTTTTATCGTTTTAGCCGACTTTGGAACAGTCGTCGCACGAAAGTAGTGTGCGTGATCAAGGAGAGGAACACAGGGTTGTTTAACAATTTTCCATCACACTTTTTATTTTTGTGCTTTTATCTATTTCTTTTTTTAATGTTATATTTATTTATGCAGTATATCAATCTGCTTCCAAATTTAACGAATTCCTTCTATTTCTTTAACCCAATTTCTCTCTTATTATGCTTCTCTCTTCGTGAGACTTCTTATAGCTATCTTTCTAATATTATTATTTCTAGTTTTGTTATTGTAACATTTCCACGCGTTTTTTTCTGCGCGCTAGTGTGTGCTACACCCGGTTTTCTATGCTTCTCCTTCGTTGTTTGGTTAAGTGTTCACATTTCTCAATCTATCTTTAAACATATTCCTTTACCCTCGGAATGCTTTTTCTCCCACCCGTTCGGTTCCATTTTCAAAAGGTTATTAATGTTTGTGTTTTCTTTTTCGTTTCTATATATTTTCCTGTTTTATATTTATTTTATGCCCTAGGGTGCGGATTTTCTGCTTTATGGCATCATCGTCGCGCTTGTGTGTTAGTTACATAGCTTCCTATTTTCTAACCATTATTTTTAGAAACATTCATTATTATTGTGGATACGGGAAGGAAATTCTTTCTAAATAACAGTACGGATTTTGGGTATCTCGAGAAAAATATTTAAAATTTAAATACAAAATATTTAAGTTTGGTAATTTCATCTTTCATCGTATTAATATAATCACCGTTTTGCCCGTTTCACGGTTATTGGAATGTATCCTTTTGCTTGCGGATTATTTTTTAATGACTTACCGTATACATTAATGACTCTCATTATCTCCATTTTTCTATATATTCATCGCACAAGCTAATTTTCTTGAAAATTATTAACTTATTTTTCATCTTAGCTCTATCAGCGTGTCCTTTTGCTGGTATCTTAACAGTATCCTCGGTGAAACAGTATTGAAGTATTTAAAAATGACAGGCGCCAGCTGTCTGCTACCACATACGTACTAGCATCACTATCGTTCCAGTATGTCTGCGATCGCTATTAGCCTTTTTGCTGTTCCCTTATTCCTTGCTTAATTTTAAATTGTGCAGAATAATTACACTGTTATTATTCCCAGCCAGCAAACTCGCATTCCCGCCCAGTAGCATCCTCCATCGGGCACGTTGAGCGAAGTTTGCGCCCGTTAATGAATCCGGCACAGGGTGGTGGTACCGATGCAGACGGCAAAAAGGAAATGGGACTCATTTTCTTATTTCGTATCGAATTTTATATTTATTTTCTTGCTACATTTTCATTTATTTCACTCCCCCTTGGCCGGTTTCCTACCGCCGGTCCTTGCCGCTGGCACGTTTTACGATCTATCAATCCATCTTTATCGCGTTGCAGAGTTTTCATGCTCGCTGTATATCGCTCTTCCTCTCGATCGTACGATCAATCCGTGGGGTCCGTGCAGCATCTGTCTCGCTTTATGTTTTCAGGGTTTTATTTTATTTAGTTTACTCATTTAACAGCTTTCCCTGCTGGTCGTGTTGTTAACTTGTGTGTGATGCCTCCGTCGTTGTTTCTTCTCGCACAATGTGCTCCTTTAATCGTCTTTTCCCATTGCTATTTTCGGTTGTTTTCTGTTTTCATTTATTTTTATTGTTATTGTTATGGAAGACGAATCCCCTGGCCGCGCCAGTACATGCATCCGTGCCGCGTTACCCCGCGTTAACAGTGAACTATTGCTCGTCTGTTTACGCTTACACACTCTCAAATGATTTCATCTCAGCTACACCCAAACTTCCTGCCCCAAGTTCCAATGCGTCAAGCTTTATACAACACAAACGAGAAGCAAACGCATTAAAATTCGTTAGTATTTCCGTTGTATGGCCAACACCACCAATGGCGGTCGGTTGGTTGGTTGGTTGTTGTTGTTCATTGCTCTGCAACCGTTGTTGAGATTATATTTATATTTTGTTTCCCTTATTTCTTAGAGTAGGAAATCTGCTCCACTCTATCCGTGTGGGTGTGGTATCAGGAGGAAGGATGCTTGGGTGGTGGCGTAGCGGGTAGAGGGAGATGAAAAAGTATTTTTATTTTATAGCACCATCGTTTGCTGGATCATTTTTACAACGGGCCACAATTATACACCACGAGGTTTTCGCTTCGTTCCCCATTCCGAGACTCGTTTGGACTATTCTACGTGTGCGTGTGTTGAAGAATTTTATGATCATATTAAAAGTTTTTTTTTCTTTTTTTTTGTAATAATAATTTTGTTTTTCGCTCAATTATTTTTCTTTGTTTTCACGTTCTTTTTAAGTTGGCGCCCTCTTTAGCACACTGTTCTACGAACTCATCCGGCCTCCCCCGGTACAGTTACGATGGTGGCTGTGTTTTATATCTTTTGCGGCCATTCAGACCTTAGAAATTATTAAATTCTCAATTTTTATGACCATTTTGTGTTGTTAATTGCATGGACTCTGCAGAATGGAACAGTTCCCATAATGACCAACTGTCTGCCTCAGTTTGTAATATATTTGCCGCAAGTTTAAGTATTCTAAGATTTTTTTTTCCATTTAATCCATAACCGTTTCCTGTTTGTGGCGTATTTTTAAAACCGTGTTTCACCAGTCGCACATTATAGCGAGAATGAAATTTCTTCATTCATTAGTTCCCTCATTATTTATTTTACCTTTTCGTAAGTTCTTCTTTTCCGATTACACTTTCGACAACATATTTTTACAACTATGTTTATTTTGTATTTCAAAACGTTCCGTTTCCTTTTCCCTTTGCTAACGAATTCTCAACCTTCCAAAGTGCGCTCTACGAACAACATATGCTGTCGTATTCGTTAATGCACATGTTCGGAATTATTGTTATTAATTTTGCCTTTCTTTTCTATTCCATTTACGTATTCGTATGTATATTTGAACGCTTTTGTTATTCTTCCAATGTTTCGTTTCTGTTTCGTTTGCTCCCTTCTCTACTTTGTTTAGTTAAGTTTGGTTAGGTGTCGTATTTCTTCTCTCATCTTTCGTTTCTTCTCTTTTCCCCCGTTCTGTTTGTTCATTTGCGTCTGGTGCCGTATATTACTTTTTTCCGTTTGTCGTTAAAACCCATTACGTGGCATAATTTTACCAAACTCTGGGCGCACTAAATGTGGGATTTTAATTTGAAATTTATCGTTAGAAACTTTTTTTTTGTTGTTGCTGCTTTTCTTTCTTTCGTTCCATTTATCGCATTGTATCACGCAGCCCTAATTATCATTCTTTGTGTAGCATAAAAAGCCATAGATTTTGGTTGAGCTTCTAAATATGAATTTATTGTTAGCTACGCTTTAAGGCAGAGCTGTAATTTATTTCTCTTGCTTGTGATTTCTTTGCTTAACCTTATTTTAAATCCTAACTGCAGGAAGGCAACATGGTTTTGGGTAGCTATTTATAAATATACGCAGTGAGTTAAATCTTATTTTATTGCTTGTGCTCTCGGGCTGCTCTGGCTATTGCTTTGGGTTTGAATATTTTATATCTTGCCTTACTTCGCTTACGCTAGTTCGCTAGAAGTTCCACTGGGGGGGTTTTGCTTCAAAACAGTCCAAATTATGTATACCGAATAGGATTAGCTTCCCGTGTTATTTAGTTTGACCTTCTTCGTCGAAGTGGTCACTATATAAGCTATAATTTTGCTGCTTCTAAAATTGTTTCTCTATACCCAATACTACTTTCTGAGTGTGTGTGTGTTTGCGCCGTTGGTTATACTCAACGCCTCCTCTCCAGTAAGGTGAGAATCAAATATTAAATCGTAAAATGTACCCATTTAACGCCGCATCCATTGCACAGGCGCAGGCTGGGTACGACTATTCGGACAGATCGCGTTCCACGCAGCCGACGACCGACGTCCATAATATTTAACCTAGTTTTATAACTATGCAATCAAACCATCGCAATCAAGCTGGCTCGGAAAGGGTTCAAGGAGCCTTGCTCTGTACGTGTACGCAGCGGTACGGCCAGACACAATTGCCCCGATGGTTGATAATGTGTGTGAGTGTAGTAATAATTCTATACCGTGGTTTTAATTAAAACTCCTACGTTTTACAGCGCACTGCTTTACGTGTTTTCCATAAAACCTCTTTCAACCACTAGTACGAATTTTTCATTTCTGTTATCTTTTCGGTATGTATGAGTATGTGTGTGTCTGTTGCCATGTTTGCAGAAGGGCATTAACATCAATGGCAGACATTAGCAACATTATTCCAATAAGCACAGGGTAGTGCTGTGAGAATAAATAAACTGTTATGGCTTATGTAAAATTTTATTTCCTTTATATTTAACGGTGTAATAACTTTCTGCTATAAATAAGCTTTACGTTTGTTTTTATATTTCATATAACCATTTGTATGTATGTTTCATATGTCATGTCTTGTCTTCAGACAAATGTTCATTAACAAAATCATTTAATATTAAATCATGTTTCGTGATCATTTCATCATGTGAAATTTTATTTAAATAATCATTTTGTGGTTTCTTTTTTGTCCTTTTTAAAACATAATAGAAATTCAAAATATCTTAAATAGGCACAACGTCACCCTGTGTTTTCATCCTGTACAAGGTTGGTTTCGTGTTCGTTAGTACAAGCTATTTGCTGCCAGTCGTCGTCGTATAAACCCTTTTGCATAAAACATTTCATATTACACATAAATTTATATTTCTCTCATTTATTCAGTCCCCCCCCCTCCCCTTTTTACCACCCTCCATGATCCTCTTCCCACCGGCTTTTAGTCCTGGTGCTATCGCAATTTAACTGATTTTATCATTTCTTCCCCTTTTCCCCATCTCGCTATCTCTGTTTCTCGGGACATTCCATCTCGCTCGGTTTGTTTTCCATAGCTCCTGCTTACTCCTTTTGAATGCTGTCCTTTTTCTTCTGTCCTATTCTCTCGTCGCTGCCTTCGACAGCTCTTCTCAACAAAAGATTCATCTCGTTAACGATTCTCTCGTGTTATCTCTTGATCCCTTCTTTCGCTCACGCTCTCGCTCTTGAACATGCATTATCTCCCGGTTCCGAAGAATTCCACCCACCCGATAATGTCCTTGCCAGCCTGCCCGAAGGTTTCTCGGTTCGGAAATTAAACAAAATTAAGCTCTTATCTTCCTGGCGGGCTTTGGCACCGTGTTACTGCCATTGTACATGGTGATTACTTTTCCTATACACCCCCAACTCACCTCCTTCCATTGATGGGGTTGGCAGGGGAGAACAGTACCTCTCTTTCTTTTTTGAGGTTTCTGGTTCTTTCGTTTGTTAACTCATCTAACATAAAGCTTAAAGTTTCTCTATTGGTTTAGTGCCATCTCGTAGGACTGTGGACGACACCCTTCACTTCCCTGTACTGTCCTCGGTTGAGACGCTTCTTGCTTCTGCACCAGCTACCCATCCCAGAACAGCGTTTCCTCTTGGTCTTGGATCTATTTTGAAAATGTTACTTCATTTCTCGCTTTGATTACTAGTATTGATTTTACATTAAGCCAGTAAGTGTTATTTCGGTCGCCACCGACATCGGTTCCGTACTACCCCCTTTTTGTGTTATCGGTTAGGTTTACCATCGACGTACTTTGTTTAACTATAGCCGGTTTATATGTATCAACCCGCCCCTTCACACGCACCTGCGACATACGCGGGATGGGGGGACAATAAGGCTGGGAAAAGCGGAATTGTAACTATCTATATTTATTACAGCAAATAACGAGCGTTATTCCCATTTAATGCGCCCAACCTCCCCAAACTGTCGATTCTGTCCGCGTTTCATCATGCCGCCATTGAACTTCCCTTTTGATTGGTACAATAAGTCCGTTATTCATTTCCCCTACCTCACCGTGCCACCAGCACCCAACTTTAGTTTCGGCGCAATTCTCGACGATCTTCTCTCCATGGAACCATGTTACCACGTGCTCGGAGTGCTCTGCCATCTTGTGGCGGATAGTGTAACTGCTCCGATCGGAACGGGATTGACCGTTCGCCACATTGCTGCAAGGATTTGCTCCTGCTCCGTGCCGATGAATATTGAATGTCAACAGAGCAGAGTGGACGGGAGAGAATGTTTTTGTTTTTCACCAAAAAGATAAACAACGTCGCTTATTTCAGGCATCTTATCTATTTTATGCCACTACGGCAAAGGAAACCATCTCACTGTCACAACAACAATACATTATGTATTGTTGCGTTGACGGGGTTTAAGCCTGAATAATGGTTATTTTTTTCCTATCAAAAATTACCTCCTACTCACGCTTATTACACTGCAAAGAACAATGCACAATCAAATGCTGGAATGTTAAGCATTAGTTTTAAACAACTTTCTTACAGCCCCATGCTCAAGACAAGGACTCAACTCCGCTTTGCGACGAAGCGGAGAAGGGCTGGTGAGGACACGAGGGCGCTCAAGGACGATAACTGAGCGCCGAGTCTCGTCAGTTGTCGAGAGGGTTGTGGAACTTAATGCTGTGCAAAACTTACGTCCACTGCAATCATCGAGTAGCTCCACCAAACCCCTGTCCCTTTCCACATCCGAATAATTACTGACCCACCATCTCTCACCGGCTGACGAACTGCTGTACATTCCAGCGGGGAAGAGCTGACCACAGGAATGTCAGCAGCGGTGAGAGTTGGTTGGTAGTATGCAACATAAATTTTAAACTCACGCGAGAGTGAATCCTACAACGTTCGGATGTTGTATCCTCTCGCGCACGTTAGTACGTCGTGGGATGTTACTTTACAATGTTTACCTACCGTTTCAACACTGGCACTGAGAAAGTATTCACACTGTGAAGGAAGAACCAAACAAAAAAACGCAATCTCCCTCATGGTGCATACTTTGCATCATGTGCAGCCATGTACACCGACCTTGATATGGTCACCTGATGCGTATGGTTCTGTGTGTGGTCAACGTCAGGACCGTTTATGGACCGATTTAAGCATAGTATTGATTTTCCACTTTTGACCAAACACAAGTTCATTCGGTTGACGTTCTATCGGCAAACGCCGTAGTGTTTCCCGGTAATATTGTTCCGAAAACCGAACGACGACGAGAGGTTGAAAGAATTTTGAGCATTTTCTCACAATGGTAATGTTACTCTCCATCGTTAGATGTTGAAGCTGCCCGGTAAATGTTCGTTATTTCTTTGCATTATTTCATCGTTATCATTTTATGAGGCCATTAATGGAGACGTGCTAGCAAATGACATTGTGGACGATGATGCCGTTGACGTTAGACGAACGTTTGATGGCGGTGCTGGTAGCAATGACGACGATGATGATGATGATTATGGATATTTCTGGAAAGGAAACGATTTTATATGTATATGCGTGTTATATATATGTATATAGTGGCCATATTATAACAGCATTTCTTTGTTGCCTCCCTGTGGTGCTAGCTATAATTTGTTCCCATCTTAACTTCGGGTTTCCAGTTTCACATCCACCAAAGAGGATCATTCCGACTTCCTCTTCGGACCCCGCTGCACATCGCCTCCATCCACTCTACTCTATTCGGTATGGTTCTCGATCTCGCCCCGGCTCTCGGGTTGGTTCAATGAGATAATTAAATTTTAAAATAATATCATTATATTATCCAACGCAGAGTAGCACGCCCATTCCCCTGGCATCACTGGCGCATCATCCTGTCCCGTTCAACGTCAAACCCTCCGCCGTCCTCCCTCGACCAAACGACATCTCGATGGGATGGAAAGCATAAAATTAAAATAGCACACGAACGGGTTGCGTGCACGAAAACACGGACACACGGGGGCTGTGTAACAATGTATATAAAAGTACACGTCTTACATAACTTTTTAACATGATTTAAAACATTTACACATGGTACGAAAAAGAAAGGGCACAGGGGAACGAGTAAAATTGTGTTTCACATACAATTTATCTTTATTATTTGTTTCTGGCCAACTTCCCTCCAAGGAGAAGGACGCATTGCTAAGTCGACAGCGGGAGGCTATGCTATTACTAAGGCTCTGGTTGTTTTCCGGTTTCCGCAACCCCGGTACATTGTTTAGGAGAATTCGTTTTCGTACCATGAGCTCTTTGCACACGCACTCTTCACAGTTGTTGGTGTGCGTTATTTGACGATGCGTTTGTTATGCGAATGTGCAATCGATCGTAAGGTGGAGAGAGAGCGTTATTGCAATGCATCTACGTGCATTCTAAAGAAAGGGTACGGTCGAGCATCAAAGAACGGTTCCCCGTCAATCGATGCCCGATATGAATTCCATATGGGTGTGATGTGTATGTCTAATATATCTGTCAGTTCTATCGCCTTCACGTGACGGTTACGGAATCGGGGTCTTGTCTAAGGGCCGCTGTCAAGTGATTCTATGATTGTGTCGGCTAGAAAATGGGGGAACAGCAGTTCGCTAGCAACGCGGGTTTGTTGTATGAATCTAATCATTCTAAATTTCACTTCAATTAACCATTGCCCTGGAGAAGCTACTCTCGGGATAGGGGCACGCACGTTCCGCTTGCCTCGACGTGGCCATCCTCTTGAAAGTAAGGACAGCAACACCGCTAGTGCTTATTAGAATTGGGGGAGAATAATATAACAGAACGTCGAATTGAATTTATTTCTTGGTGTATGATTCAAATTGTTCACTCCCGTACATTGTAACATCGAGAGTAATAATTATACTCCCATCTTCTCCGGTTTATCATCTTCCGAATGGGATTCTGTAACAGATGTATATTTCTTTCAACCTTTACAATGAGAGCGTTAACAGGCGTTATATTTCGGGAACGTAAGCAATTTCCTTTACCATCTATGTTGCAGAAGGATCTCGTGTGTAATCAGGAAATTTACTCGTCTGCAGATAGTGTTGGGCTTTCGAAAATGGATTTTCTTCTGCTCTGCTATATTACGTTGAGCTGGCTCGTAAGAGAATATCATAATGTTTCTTCCATTTTGTTTCTCTTCTTTATTATTACTTTGAATGTCAGGGAACGCTAAGCCTGATTGATGATGGTAGGAAAGCACCATCAAATCATCCGCCGTTAGAACGACTCCTCGTTTACCCTTGCGTTTGTGTGTGTGCGTTTGTTAAATCTGTTTATACAGTTGGCTTTATAACCCACTGTGCGTATATTAGCCCGCCTTACGGTTATGTATTTATGAATGTGCAATTGAGTTTTGGTAGTAATTATGAAAGGTTTTACCTCTTTAAATGCGACTGTGAATGCGAACCGGAACGATCAATTAAAGCATATAGCGTCATTTATAATACCAGCAAAATTCCGCACAGCGCAATATCTTTCATTGCCCGGACAAGTCAAATAATTTTATGCGATGAAAATCATTTCGTATTTTCCATTTCAATCCAATTACTATTTTTATTTGAACTACATTGCATTATCGTGCCCCGCTCTCTATCTGTCTCTCTCGCAGCCGAACCCTTACACCGAACGTTGCATCAATCCGCTCAACATGGTCCAGGAGTGGTTTAATTTTAAGGATTCCTTTCCCCCTTCCCCTGCACACCCCTTCACCATTCCCCTCCTCTCCTATAATGCAAAAATGTCAAAAATCATTACCATTTTTTGTATCGTCACCCCTGAGCCCCCCTATGTGCCCGAGCCGCTGTTCTACCGGCCAACCAGCCATTGGGTGCATATATTTCCAGTATGGGAAATAATTAATGCAATAAATGAAAATAAACTGTACATTTTACCATACCGAACTGCCGCATGCAAACAAAGTGCAAACGGGGTGAGTAAGGGGTAGGGATCCGCCTCACAAAATGGTGCCAGCGAATAATAATATTGGTGTTATTTTCCATGTCGGATTTATTCGATGGCACTATTCTAGTGGATAATAATTTTGCACGATTGCCGTACGCGTTCGCTGGTACTGTTTTTCCGTATGTGTTTGTACTGTGTTCATGCAATGGCGAATCACCATTTGGCGGCAATTCACATTTGGTGTGAAGGTATGTTTTTTTTTTTGTTTTATTTAATTTGTTTATTTATTGTTTCATTTACTTCTTGTCGGTTTCCTGTTTGGGCGTTAAATTGTATCACATTTATATAGTGGCCACCACCCAAAGGGGGAGGGGGAGTTTCGATGATGGTCGGCGGTCGAATGTTTGCAGTTAACATTATCTACTTTTAACCGCCAGGCGATGGATTAACGCGCTGTATGTATTAATTTTAATTAAACAACAAACAAAACACGATCGGGAGTGTCATAAGACAACATTGTAGGAAGAAACAACAAACAGAAATACAATAATTTTGAAATCGTATTTTTATCACAGTACATAAGAGCCTGCGATCGTTTTGTGTTTGTGTGGGATTTTGTTGGAATTGAAATATTCTTTACGAACTTCAATTTAAGTCGCACACAAAATCCAATCGTTATCCGGATGGTTGTTCCACGGGCAACGATGAATTATGGATACCATCGTCTCAGTATTTTTCCAATCTTACCAAAACCGCTGGCTCGCTGTGCTCTTCCGTGCACACCGTCCCGCGCACGTGCTCTCTTTTCGCTTGTCTTTTGTGTTTATTTAATCAGATTATAAGAAATTATCTACCGCCATCCAAGCGATGGTTCGATCTTTCATGTTGTTGGCTATTTATGAAATGCTGAGATATTTAGAGCAATAGAGATGGAGACAACATTACTAGAATTTTCCTTCAAGCGTAATGTTTCTAGAAAGTTTTGTCTCGGCTGTTTCGTGAGTTGCAATTCCATTTTTAGTGCTTGATTAAGACTTCTGGGAAATGGGAAAATTCTTGCGACTCGTTGAAGCTTTGTATAAATTGCAACTCACCAAATATTCATGATTTTAATATAAAAATCTTGATTCCTGGCTTCCACACTAAAACTTTGTATACATAGTAAATCATTAAAGTACTGTTGCATCCTTACTACATTTTTTAGAAGTCATTGTCACTTATAACTCATAGTTAATCCCAAACAAAAAATAGGGATGTCGAAAGTATGAGCAGATCTTGGCTAACTTAACACAAGAACGACCAAGGTTAGGAAAGAGCCAATTTGACAAAGTAGAAAGATTACACTACAAAGATGAGCAATACTGTTTTAGATTGGAAACAAATTATTTCAAGGATTTAAACAATGAAAATAATTGATTACATAAAACTCTAGATATCCGCCTGCAAAAAGGGTCCTTTTTGTCATTCTGGCTGGTGTGGTTGATGGGGCACAAACCTAAAAAAGTTATACCAATTTAAAAATCCTAAACCAGTCAAAACGACTGGCAGATCGTTCTAGTGTTATTACCATGCATAGGTTGACGTTTAAAATGTATGAAATAATAAACATTCGGAGATTCACGTATCTCCAGAAAAAAAATGTGAATCTTTAGAGTAGAGATGGGAGAAAGTACTGTTTTTAAAGAATTCAATCCTCATTGCGATTCTCTACTTTTAATTACTCTTTGGAAGTCGAATCAATTAAACTTACTTTGAGGGAGTTGTTAGTCGCCACAGAGTTTCGAATCGCAATGAGCTTAAACAACTCTTTCGCAGAGAGCGAGTTGAATCGCGGAGAATATTATCAACTCTTTGGGAGTAGCTTGAATTGA
>KI423297.1:9849-29366 GCA_000473375.1 Anopheles culicifacies
TGTTTCATCCCATAACAAACAGGATTTTTGGTTGATGAGAGAGCTTTATCCATAACAAACATATACATATAATTTCCCTCCACACACATAAAAGTGATTCTAAATTAAAATTCACAAAACAAAATGTGTGATCATGGCAGCGAGTGGCGAAAAAGAAAAAAAGGAAAACTATCCACTTTCCACACGACTGCTCACGGTGTCGGGGTGTCTAATGTGTACCAACCAGGCATACAAATCTATACGTGTGCGCTTAATATAGTCCTAATCGTCGTTGTGTCCGCGGCACAACGCGATTCGTCTCTTTGCGAACCAAACACACACACACAGACACGGAGGGGTCTATTTTTTTCCTCACAATTTTCTCATCGACCCGATGCCATATCCACACCTTGACATAAAATGCGCGCACACACACACACACGCTAACCACGCGCGATAGGCGATCGATTTGATCGATTATAGTCGAAAATGTTCCAACCACTGCCAACACATCATAATCCCATCGTATCCATCTATTAGTAACCAGTCGGTGGAGTTTCCACCAGTTTTTCCACACACACACATTCATGCTGCTGCTCATACATTTCAGGGTCACAGAAATTATAGGATATCGAGCGGTTTTTTTCTTCTTCTTTACACACTCGTCCCCTGTCCCCCCTTTCTTCTACACGGTAATCGAATCGATTGCTGCCAAACGATCAGACCGCAGGGCCAACACCTGTGCTTCCCCTGTTTTATTTCCCGTTCTTTAAACAGCACCACGCAGAACGCCCAATCGGTGGCCACCAATTAGCCCTAACCAAACGGTGGACAGGGAAAAAAAACCCCCCCGTATAGCACACCTCAGAACAAAATTCCACAAGCAGACAGCACAGCACCACGAAGCGACTAGCGCGGCGACCACTTGCGGCACAACTTGCAGCGTGTGTGCTCTCGCACTGAAAATGTGCTCCCGACAATCAGTGCTCACTACCCATTCGGGGCGAACCCCCCAATTTCAGGCGACCAAAGCAACCAAACCTCCCACTCCGTCCGGATTTCCCAAGTGAGAGAGAGAGTTAATCTCTTCTTCACACGTGAGCAATATGGGTAATGTGAGAATACTTCGTGCTGCTGAATGAGCAGCTGGAAAATGCTGGTGAAGGTTTTCCCTGTAAGCTTTTCCGACCTGAAATGCAACAAAATTGAGAGCTTGTGGATGAGAGTGAGGAATAGAGCGTTTTGGGGGCAAACTCACCATACACCGCACATCTCACCGTGCAAAGGCACGCACGCACGCAATTAAACGCTGTGAACATCGAACACATGTACATGTTCTGCTTAGGTGTACTGGAATTGAAGTGTAATTAGATGCGTTTTAAAACAAGAATTCATCAATAAACACAATCGATTGGTTTCCGTACAGAGATATCGTTTTTTGATAGATTACATTTTTGCTTAAATATTAATATTTGCATCAAATATGTTATCAAAAAACAACTTGTACAATCGGAAACGTGAGTAATAATCCCGAATATGTTTTCTATAAGCGTATTATATACTGAAGTCAATATATCTTGACTCTTATCGAGTTGTAGTAGACTACAGATAAGATATGATTTTCGATTTTTTCGACAAAAAAAAGCAATTTATAATTCTTATCACACTGATGAACTGTGGATAATCCGCCTTCGATAAGGCGATTAATTAAAAGTACAGCACTACTTTAAAACATCACACGTTCGGTTTTAGCCGGTTTCCCCATACCGGCCAACTGTTCCAAACGTTCCACATACGCACCACGTCCAACAGCGCAAGTCGCACAGGATCGTTCGGCAACATTCTTATCCTATCGGTCGGATGGTGTTGTGTGTGTTCAACCACTGCTCAACGTTTGACCACGCTCCGAATGCCCGAATCCCATAGGAGAAAAACCGGCAATTTCAAGCACGCAGCCAGTACGATGATGTTTATATTTAGAAACGTTTCACAGCATGCCTAAGCGCTGGTAGTAGCGGCAGCAGCGGTACCACCTAGAGGACCCCGGTACGCCAGATGCATCAGAACATTGGTGCGCAAGGTGTAGAATGGAAACTGTACGGGCAGGTTGTTCACCAGTTGGAATCGGTTGGGTGCAGCGGCAACGCACGACCGGTGTGCTTCCTGTTACGGTCGATCCACATCCACAAAACCGCACTCGATTTATGCTTCTGCTCGAGAAAACGAACGAAATGAAGCACCAGCACACCGGCAGAGATCGATCGATTTTTGTGTCTCGAAAAAAAAAAAAAAATGGTAGAAAATTCAATTCCGACCAGGCTGTTATGCAATGTGTGGAGTGGCCTGTTTTTTGCATGATGTTTCGGAACGAGGGTTCGGTTCTAAAGGAAAATGGAAATTGTACTTTTTTTGTTTTTGTTTTTCGCACAAATCCAGCCAACACGTTTCTCCTTCTTGGACAATGTCCCTGGTGAAATGGCTAATCAATTTTCATAATTCATCACCGGAAGGAGGACCTTTTTCGTGTTCCCTTCGTTTGCTAAAAATAACCAGCAGAATTAAAATGGAATTCATCAACCTATTTCCTTGCACCAATTGCTATCTTCCATCCACAGCAGGACGCGCTCGTGAAAATGCTCAATCAATGACGGTTACGGCGGGTGCCTAATTAGCAAAGGTTTCCATCATTCTGATTGTTTTGCAACTCGTTCGTTCGTTGTGCCACCAAACAGGGGTAGTTTTTGCAACCAACACACCAAAACAATACCTTTATGAATGATCCATTGTGGCACGTTATTGGAATGGTTTCTACGGCGAGAGGAAAAGCTTCCTGTTTGAAATTTTCATTATTTTTATGTTACCTTGGTCGCACGACCTTCGGGACAGACGGGCTACCGCTGTATAGGTCAGCCCATACGAATTGGCTTTTGCTCTACAAGAAAAACGAAACAAGAACGCGTTGCTTTTTCGCTCCGACTCAGGATGGGTAACAGTTACCAGCCACACATGCGTTTAGTCATTCCGCTTCAGGGCACACGGCATTTTTTTCCCTTCACTAATTGAGGCTACCACCCGGATGTCGATGGGCAAGAATGAGCCCGGCGGCCATCCTCGAATGCAGCAAAGCCTCCGGTCGAGGACAACACGACGGTTGTACAACGGCTCTCCGATGTTTACCTGTCATATTGTGACGGTTTTGTTTCGTTCTCTCCTTCCCACTCGCACTCTCCTGCCGTTGCTATCGTTGCAGTCTTATCACTAGATGCATTTAGGTCGCTAATGCACCATAAATCAACGACGGCTTTCCAGACGAGATGTACCAGCGCGACCCAACCAACTCGGGGGCGAGAAAGGTAAAGCCTTCAACCTTGCGGATGTAAACAAACCGATCCCTTCCCGCTCGGGGTAATCGCCACAGCTTCCAGCGACCGACGCGAAACGAGATCTCTCGCGATCCCGCGGAAAACGAGCACAGTAGGCCGCGGGTAGGTGGATTCGCTCTGTGTACACACACTGCAAACAAAACCAATCGTATCACTTATCCCCGGTTTGTACCTCCTTGCTTACTGGGCGCAGCCTTGTCCCATCACATCGTTACGGCCATCGTTAGAAGTAGTTTAATGGCCACCTGGGACGAATAAAATCGATCGATAGGTTCATGCTTTCACGCGTATTCCCGTCGCGAGTGTGCGTTTTTTTTTGCTTCTCCCACGTTCGTTACACACACTTACGCCCCACGCGAAAAAGAGGAACATGGCCCGGCGCACGGTTACACGCGTACGTACCGACAACGTAGCGGAGCACAGCTTTCACCTTTGATGAAACGATCGTTCCCCAATTAGGTTTGCACCTGAATGTTAACCATCGCCGTTTGTAGCACAACGTAATCTGCCAGCACTGGGCGCCATTGAACGATATTCGTGTTAGGCACGGCACTTCACTCGTTTAGGTAAGCTTCGATTTTCGCTACACCTACATCGAAAAAATCAATGATCACACGCGAAACGGGAAACTTTGAAACGTGTACGGCAAACAAACTGCCCGCAAGACCATGTTTTACTTACCGACTTTAGCCAAACGCTACTTCAAAAACCATCCGCTAACCCGTGGGCAGTTGTTTACAGTTTGTTGACGAACCCATTAATGACTCACGACGTGTGGTATTCGTTTAATGCCAGATCGACCGCTACCGGACGATGTTGAGCGGCACGGGTATGTTTTCAGCGAATATTGTCATCGAATATTTAGAGCTCGTAAAGCTACGGCCTCATGTAGTTCAATGTTTGACAGCACGGCTGTGGAGAAAATCATTCTGCTATCTCACTCTACCTTAGTTACGATCAAACCTGCAAAAGTGAGAAAGCACGATGATTTTGTCCCCCAGGTCGTAACCGTTTGACAGCTGAATCTGCACACCGGGCAAAATAAACAGTCTACAGTCGAGTTTAAAAATGAACTAAAACACGTACACACGAACGTTTAAAAAATTCTATATAATAAAAAGTTGATAATTATAAAACAATGTTTTCCAACACTGTAAAATGTACAACAAATATGAGTAAATTTCAAACCGAACCAAATTGTTCATAAGAAACGTTTGGTAAACCCCGTTAAATAACACAAAACGCCACCATTGGATCAATGTTTTTTCCAACATACTGGCCAGGCAACTGTAGCAAACCAAATATCATGAAAATTTTTATATTCTAATTAAAAAACCGTTTTGTCCGAAAATTTATAAAATTAAATTATTTTATGACCATATTGCACATGCATTATGACCATAATGCCATCCGAGAAGATCATGGTGAGTGAAATGAGCCCTTTTTCTTTCACGTCATTTAAAAAGAACGTTTCGCTCGCATTTTATCCCGAATAACGCCGATAAATTATAAAAATGCATCAAACAAAAAAGCTATAATATTTTTTTGAATTACCGATCGATTTTAAACTAAATTTATCAAAATAGAGCGTTTGAATGGTTGGTTTGGTTTGTATATCATCTATTTATTTGCCATTACAGTATAAAAAGCATGTTCCATCTTTGGAGGTTAAACAAAAAACTAAAAGTGTTGAACCAAGTGTAATCGGTCGAATTTCTTGCACACCAAACCGTTTGTTTGCTTTACGAGCGAGCTTACACATTACTACGGCAATTGAAATTTGTTATCGTGTAAAAACATTATCAGCCGTCAGGCGTTAGATTAAAATCTACTAATGAATGCGCCAATACATGGACGCCGTTCTGCATACTCGTTCGGTATTATCTCGTAAATAAACCTATTGAACATCATGATGATGTCTTGCACGGATTAAACAACATTCAAGGCTTGTAACGATTAGGTAGCTGTGTGTTGTGCTATTTTGCTCATTAGGCAACATTAGACAGGTAGTCCGTTTTTTTTTTGCTATTGTTTCACCAAACAGGAAGCACACCACGTTCCGGATCACCGGATAATAATCCCCATTGTCGGTGTAAGGCAATCTTCTCATCGTTTGGTATATTGTTGTATGCGACAGCCACTGCTTCTCTGTTTTGTGTGACTATTCCCCGTGTGCTAAACATGCTAATATAGTACATTAATTATAAGTTGTATTAAAAATTCTTCCAAAAAAGCTTAATATCATCACGTTGAACGAGCACATCGAATGTGCGCGAATTTGCGAAACGAAGCGCGTGGTGAACACCGACGACAGCAACGACAACCGTCCGTCAGATCTGCGTGCGGCAGAATCTAGCATCTTCTAGCAGGGTGATTCTGGGGAGATTCCTGTTCAATGCTTCTCCGGTTTCAGCCATTTACTTTCCAAGGTTCAGCTTTCCCAGCAGTCCGGCCGCACCGGCCGTAGCCGACTCTTGTGCCTTCGTGGCGACATCGTTCACTTTCTGCAGATAAGAACGAAATAATCGGTGGTCTCAATAAATGTTGTCTCTGGTTCGAGTTCGTCCAAACTCGCAAACAGATCATACCTGCTCCAGCTCACCACGCTTCTCGTCGGCTACACGGTTCGCTTCCTGCAGCTTCCGATCAACTTCTTCGCTCGCCCGCTTCATACCGTCATCCACCTTCTGTTCTGCCACCTTCATCTGCTCCTCGATCGCTTGCTCCACCACGACCGCACTCTGTTGGATGGCATTTTCGGCTGCCTGTTTAGCATGGTCCATCAACGTACCGGCAGCCTGTGGGAAGATCGCAGAAAAGCGACAAACAAACATAAATTAATGTTAATTGCATTCCAATAGCCGGAGTTATCTTAGCAGTATAATGATAAGAAGCCTTACCTGCGACGTTGTTTCAGCAACTGCCGATGCTTGCTGCTTCGTAGCATCGATCTCTCCAGCCGCCGACGATGCCAATGCTTCCGCATCGGATTTGGTTTTGCTGAACGATTCCTGAGTCTTCTTCGCCTGCTCCTCGGCCAGGCTGGATGCGGCCTGCACCTTCTCGTTGGCCAGATCCTGCGCTTCCTTCTTCTTCTTATCGAACAACCCTTCCGCTTTGTTGCCGAGGTTCTTCAGTGAGGCTGTTTTCGGAAAATCATTAATGAGAAAATATAGCCGCGATAAGATGGTTTCCCCACTCCACTCGGCCATTTAAATGGCCCATCGTTCGCGCTCGTTCGTGCCGGAATGTTACAATATTTTGTTTACAAATTTGTAACCTATTGCTGCTTGATCGGTGATCGTGTCGTGATCGTGTGCTGTGACTTTAAATGTGTTGTTTTTTTTACGTTTTATTTGCTACAACTGCTAGCGCTTGCCTGATGCCAAACACGCATACACGGATGGGTCTCCCGCACCAGGCCCACGGTGATGTCATCACCGTGTGAGAGACATCGAGCAAGCCAAGGTCAGAGCAGCGAGAATGTTCAACAGCACTGCTATGCTCCGACCGCACAGGCGAGATCACTCAAACGTGTCATAATGCTCGAGATGGGCTGGGTATTGTGGGAGGTCTAAACATACTCCCTAACTCTTGGACGTACGGCTGGGAAATCAGCAACACCACTCTTGGTTCGGTTCGGGGAAGTTCTTCTTTGGAGCTCTATAAAATCGAACGAGACACGTCTCGAGTGCGTGGCATCTTGCCAAGCGAACAGACCACCATCCATAGGGCGAGAATAAAACATTCAAAAAGCTCCAATTCTACATTGGAGTTTAAAGATTCGATTACGTAGTATTTGTACTGTTCAGTCCACAATTTAATTCACCTAGATGCGATATCAAAACTCCATCATTTACACTTCCCCTCAAGCGGAGAACCATTTCCGTTTTTAGTCGATACCGGTTGGTGATGGTGCCTGGTAAGCTGACACGACCCCATCACCAATGATGATGTCATCCGTGAGGCCAACTGGCGGCCATTGCTATTACCACCTTTTGCGGTTAAATCATGAACATGGATACTCCGCGCGTACGTTTTATTGTAGCTTTATACATACAAAAGCAAACTCTAGCCCACTCGAAGTAAAGCTGCAGCACAGAAAAACGAAACGATCCGATCGATTTTCTCCACTTCGATGTCCTTGTGGCTGTTGGAGCGTCGATAAATGTTTAATTTTTGTTTCCACTTTTAAACGTTTTATCATAATTTTATAATTCACCCACAAGGTTGAATCGTTCTCTTGCAAAGAGAATTCGGAAGTGGTGTTACTCGACGCCCCAACCAGATCATACAAGATGAGCTATTTTTAATACATCGCCTTTCTTCTTCACACGCTCCGTGCTACCGAGTCTGCGTCTGTAAATTTACAGAATAGAAGCGAGCAAACCCTAGCGGATGTTATATTTACTTTATAAAGTGCATAACTATGGCGCAAAACGATGAACGATAACGTAGTGTACATTCACCGCAAATTAGAGCAACGTCCTGCGGATTAAATATGGCTGTCGAAACATTGTATTCTCTCCTCTAGCGACGGTTTCTTTTCAATCTTTACACTCTTCAACACCTATGTCCTTTATCGGTCCAACGAGATTGTCCACTAAGGAATGTCGGATGATTTAATTTGTAATGGGTGATGACCTCCCCACAGCACAGTATAATGATGTGTGACACGTGCAGTGATTGTTTTCGATTCCATCCTGCGCGTCTGTAGCTTAATTTGTGAAACGTGCTAACGGTTTCTCTTGCTCCATATTTATTACGCTTCAATCCAAAAACAGGTGATCGTTTGATGCGGTTTGCTTCGTAAACAATCAATACGATGACTCACAATGTACTATCCAGAGCAGGTCCCACCGAGCACTAAGATACTGTAGAAAAGCTCGTACTTAGGACGAATAATAATTTTGTAAAAAATGCATTACGTTGGAGACGTAATGTCTGCAGCCATTTACTGTCGACCATTAGTCATCGCATACCAAAACACATTCCAATGCAGACATTCCTTTATCGATCAGGGTTTACATTCTCCTTGAGGGACGATTAGGGGACAAACATCATCAGCTGGGACGATGCACCATCAAGCCCCTAACTGTGGCTTTTCAAGCGATACCTCAATACCCCTCTAATGAATTTGTCCTTTAGATTCTAGATTCTAGATTGTGGCTAGAATGCACTACATTACCATACAAACTTACATTTTGCTCCTCCTGTTGCGTCCAGTGTGGGAAATTAGGAAAGAAATTGGATTTATTATATTAAAAATGGTTCGCCTAGTCCTCCATGTTCTCAAAGCTAACCCCATCCTTAATGCATTACAACAAATCTACACAAATTAGAGCAAGATTTAATCAAATTACGACGAGAGACCTTCAACAATTACTTCATTACCAGAGGCCAAAAACAGATGAGACTGTCGCCACCATAGCGCAAAAGGGGCCAGGCAACTACTTGACCCTTATGGTGTTCGAAGGCGGAGGACAAAACATCTTTGCCTCCCCGAACCCCCTCACCCAGAGCGACCGCGCATGATTGGAATTCCAATCGAAACGCCACCCTGGCGCATCATCATGCGGGACTAACCGGATTCATGTAAAAAAAACGCGACAAAAACAAACCCAACAAATGAAGGGGAATGAAAGAAACGAGAGGAAGCTTTAAACGAAAACAAAAAAAAAACTATAATCAAAACCGATTGAAAATTCAAATACGTTTGGAAGTGTCTTTTTTTGATAATGAAACAACAGCCCAGTTGCGGTTGCTCAATATGCAAATCACAATTTTCTGCCAGAACGTTGTTCTAAAGAGCTCTTTAGAAACGTTCGATTCGCTTCCCATGCAGTAACACGTGTAGGGCGAGGAGGGATTACAACAAAACTGATGCGTAATAGTCAGCCTCTCGCACATTTGCGCACAGAACAATTTTCCTGGGGGGAAACCGATTCCGTTCCATGTGCCAGAATTCACTTTCACTTGCTTCCACTTACCAGTAATTCCACTGAACATCTTCACACTGTTCTGTTGCGCGGTGGAAAATCGAATCGGAAAACCGTTGGCCTTGAACTGGACGGACGCACTAACAGTTACAGCTGCTGCTCGTTCACACTCCCGCAATGCACTGCAGAGTACGGGTGGGAGGTCTGATGCAGTATCGGTTTATTCTACCGTGACTGGTTTTTAGGTTCACTGGTTAGGGGGTGAGGAGGAGGGGAGTTTGACTCACTGACGCGGGACTGATCTGAACGCAAAACTGGGCACGAGAATGCACGTCTTCACTACGCGAGCTATGTCAACGAAATAATATGCGTTCGATGTGTTTTTCCTGCTCGGATTGGTGAGCGACGAACGGCGCACACGCGCGCTCCGCCGTAACATGTTCTTTGCTGCTCAGGTTGTGTAGCTAGAGGGGAGGGGAAGAAAGAGAGAAAGAGAGAAAATGGTTGGACACGTTTTAAAAATTGTTTGTGTACAATTTGTTTTTTCTTGATTTTTCTTTATTTAAAAATTAAATCGCGATTTAGAAACGAGTTTGTATTATTTATTTTATTTAATTTAACATTTATTAAAGCATTGGGATGATAATTTTTAAAACAATAATCAAATAAAATGTTTTTGGACTTCAGTTTTTGTTTGTTTTTGAATTTTCAATTAATTTCAACTTCATATTGTGAGAAAAAAATTTAATTTCCAAACTAAAACTGAATATTTATTAGTTTTGCTATTCCCCAATAGATGGCGCTTCACTATTTCTCTTCATTTTTGCTATAAATTATTTTTTTTGTGTTTCGCAGTTGAATTTCACAACATATTGAATTGTTTATCACAAATTTTTAAATTAATTAACAAATTCGTAAAAACTTGTTTATCTATTACGCATTTACTTCGAATCACCAGCAAACATGTGCTATTGTTTGTTTGTTGTTATTCGAGATTATGTTTCTCTCTCAGTAAGTTTATAATGAGAGAGTTTTTTGTCTCTTGCTCTTTCTCAGTAATGCGCTTAGGCAGCGCTCTTGCTACCGATTTATGAAACGCACTGTGTACAAATATGTTTTATGAGATACATTGTTGGTTACGATGTAACATGTTTTAACGTTTTCAAACGAGAATCAATTAACGGTTGAATATTTCAAGTAAATAATTAAATTAAAACCACTCTTAGACGTTTATAATAAATATACCAAGAACTTGAAGAATCATTTGGCAATTTTCAAGTTCGTTAAATGTCATTTTGTTTTATTGATATCCGAACTCCACTGGAATTTTCGAGTACAAATCTTTCAACACTATAAATTGCTGTACTCGTGTGAATTCCTCTAGATCCTGTCGTTACCCTACATATGGTCTTGATCAACAATAACATCCCAGTGCGCCTCCATCACCCACTCACAGGTGCACTTCGAGCACGTGGTTTTGTTGCAACCGTTTTGTTTGTTTTGTTGCTGCTGCCAGCAACTCCATAGTAACGCGCACTTCTGTAGCTTGGTACTAGTTGCTATGGGAAACCCTATTCTGGTGTAGTTACCGGTTGCCATATTTACAGCTATTCAACAACAAACGATTTGAAGTTTTTACCAGTCTGTCAGGACATTGAGAGATCTGCCTTCCGTTATTACAGTTAATCCGTGAAAATTTGCCCCAAAAGCCATGCTTTTTTGTAAGAAAGTGTAGTGAAGGATTCGCTGCAGCAGTATGGAATTGAGTTTGTATGGTTCACAGGTGAGGAATGGTTTTTGTGCAAAGGGTTTCGCTTCTAACCGTTCACGCCCTACGAGGTAGGTCATGGCATGGCTTTCGAAAGTGACATTTGACGCGCCTTTCTCCAAAACTGACAGATTAGCCTGGCAACGCGCGAGAAAACCACCACAAACCAATACCGGGAGCGGCCAGGATCCGCACTGCAACATCCAACCCGTCCGTGCTCGGCAGCCGGAGCGCACATCAGGCGTCCCCTGTCGGCGGACAGCACGCAGTATCGCTACCGGAAGCGACCCTCATCTAGTGGAAGTGCGGTGGACATACCTCGTCAAACTACTTCACCATTCCATCAACGAAGTACATCCTCTTCTAGCTTATTGCTGAAAAGTCTTCTAGCGGAACCGATTCCTCGCTACTGGGAATCAAAATCCTTGGCACGATCAACTCAAATTTCTTCAGCGCGTGGTTCTTCCTGTAGTAGCGCGGAACGCATTCGGCAACATAGACGATATCAAACACTAGTAACGGAAAGCAACATACGCCCTGTTGTGAAGACGAAAACTCGCAAACGTTCCGGAAGTTCCGGTTGTGGATCGAAAAGAAGCAAACAGAAAACCAACACCGATCGTCGAAGAAGACGTGATAGCACCGAGGAGGAAGATCCGGATCGAGACGAGGCGGAAAGTACGATGGACGAAATGGATGACACGCAGGAGTCTAACAACGAGGCCGAACTGGAAGGCATTTGGAGAGGCAAAGCAAACCCGGGAAGTACTCGGGAGGAGAAAAAACGCTCACCTCCACTGCCGATGGTTGCGTTGCCTCTTAACAGGAAAGCTATCGAAATCAGTTCTTGCGGTGGTTTGAAAAAGAATATCACATCCCCGGAAAAGCAAGCGCGAAAGATGGACCTACCTGGGCGAGTATCCTTTAGCTCGAACGAACCGTATGAGATTGATTATAGTGATTTTGAGGAGAATGAGTACGGTTGCCCTAAAGATGCTCCATCCAAGCAAGCTCGTAAGGCCAAAGATCCTAACAACAAGAAACCAGCCTCATTCTCCAGTTCACTCTACGATGAAAGAATGTTCCAGGAGAGTTCTCTGATGGAAGAAGTGTCGGTACGGTTCGGGAACGTGAAGTTTGAGGAAGACATTACGACGAGTTCGGGTTACGAGACCAAGTGTGATGAAAATGCAAAGGCAACCTTGAGAAAGAGGACAGCAACTGCAGTGGTAGCGTCTCCATCTCCGGTTAGTGATGTGCGTGAGTCTAACAAGATCATAGAAGATTACAAGAAAGAGATAGAGGATCTTAACCGAAGGCACGATATGGAACTGCGGATGGCCGTACGAGATGTGGATGATGTACCGATGACATCCAAACCGTACGATCCCAAATGTTTCACACCCTCAGACACACCGGAAGATCCGTTTGCAAACTCGGTATCCACAAAAGCGATCGAGAGTACTACGGAAGACACAGATGCGGAACCGGATCGTCCTGCGTCACATCGTGCGTCGGGTTTGCTGGAGAAAAACGTCATCAATGAGTACTACGAGTGTATCAACGAGATAATAACAGAACAATCCCCTTCTAGGCGGCCACAGAACCGACAGTCGCTACCAGCTTTGGGTGGATGTTCGGATGAAAAGGAAGACACCATCCAGCACAATTTGAACAACGAATGTACTAAGAGTGCACCCAAGGATAAGCAGTTTGCCTCAGGTGTGGTGACATCTGGAAAGGGGAAATCCACAAATGCGAACAAAAACCGATTGGATGCTAGTTCCAACCCAGTGATCAAGAATTACTTCAAAGTGAAGGAACAGAACATTGTGAGTGCGAGTGCGAGCAGTTTGGCGAGTGGGAGCGGTAGCAGCACTACCGGCAGCAAGTCAGGACACTCCAAGAACTCATTGGTGACCAAGAGAAATGGCAAGGAAAAGCCAAAGTCGGCCGATACGCACAAATCTATTCTGCGTAATGCAAAGAAGCAGAATAACAATGTTGGATCCGGAGGGATGGGTTCGAACGGTAGTGCTGGTTCGGGAAAATTCTCGTCTGGATTGTGTCGGGAAGATAGCAACATATCCGAATTCCATATGGATAAGGTTGTGAGTTGGATGTCGTGCAATGAGGATACGTTTCCGGCAATACCTGATGTACCCGCGCTGGACGAAGTGTGTAATGACGAACAACAGCGTAAGTGTCCGGTCGGTGAGGATGGTACTCCATTGCCTAGGCAAGACTCAACTGATAAATCTCCAAGCTATGGTGTCAGTTTCGATAGTGTACCGCGACCGAGGAGTGAACAGCCGGAAGAGATAGTTAGTAGCGTACAGTCTACCTACGACGATGATTCTGTTGTAAGCGGAAGTGCCAAACAAAAGTCGGGTAAGTTAGATCAATCAATCCTTTCGGAATAGTGCACTAATTCCGTTTCTTCTTGGGTTTTACAGATTTCCAAGCACTCAAGAACGAGGTCGAATACAGGTTAAGCAACATACTGGACTGTACCGATTCGCAGCTCAGCTCCGGATGTGAAGGTGAACCTTCTGAGCAACCAGCAAAGGGTAAAGTGAAGGACCTCTTCTCCTACCTGGATCAAGTCGAGCTGAAATGTGAGAAGAATGCGTTCAAAGGAGCCACAGGATCCTCGGCTGTGTTACCCTCAGAATCCGATCGTTCCGAATTAGATTTCGCTGCCGAGCCGGATTACATTGAAGCTGTACCGAAGTGAGCGTACCGTTTGCTGCCAACCTAACAAAGATGCTAATGTATGTTCACCTTGTTTCTACACAGAATGAACGACCTGTTGGAGCTGCCTCCTCATCAGCTTGCCCGGAGAGTCATCAAACTGTCACTGCGTGCCAACGAACTAAACAACGCTATGCAACTGTCCAAGAATCACATCGCTACAGTGAGAGCGGACAAGATGAAAGCAATCCGCACGGAAAAGTGTGCCCTGCAGGGTAAGCTAAAGGAGCAGAAGAAACACTACGAAGACATTATCGGTCGACATCAGGAATTTATCGATCAATTGATCAAAGATAAGTCGGGTTTGTGCGATAAGGTAACCCAGCTAACGCGCCGTCTCGATTCTCAAAACCAAAGCTGGGAACATCGGTTAAAGACGGAACTGGAGCGTGCGCGTGACACAGCCCTTGCCGCTGAGAAGATACGCCGGGAGAAATGGGTGCGGGAAAATACGAAGAAAATCAAGGAACTTACCGTGAAAGGTTTGGAACTCGAGATTAACAAAATGACTGCGACCCATCAAAAGGAAATTGGTGAGCTGAAGCGCCAGCACAAGGATGAGCTGATGTGCGCTCTCGAGGAGCTTAAGCTGCAGTACGAACAGAAGGAAGCGGACGTTCGGCAAGGATTGACCAAGGAACGGGAGACCACAATCGAACGTGAACGACAAGCGCTACTGGAACGCTTCGATCGGCAAGTCACGGAGGAGCGAAACATCTTCGAGCAACAGCGTCAGCACCTGTTGAGTGAGTTTGATCTCGAGAAGGAACGTCTTCAGAAAGATGCAGCCCGCAAGGCACAGTACGCCGAATCTCAGCTGGAAGATCTCAAGCGCGAGAATGCAAAAAATCTTGACTTTGCACAGAAAGAGTACGTACAGATGTTGAAGCAACGGGAGGGCAAGCATCAGGATGAGTTGGAAAAGCTGCAGAAACAGTTCGAGTCAGATTTTGCCATCTGGAAGCGAGAACATGAGCGAAAATCCAAGGTGGAGCTGGAGCAGCGTGAAAACGAAATCCGAGCCCAATGCCGCACAGAGCGTGATCAACAAATCGATCGTATCGTGGCAAAGGTGGACGCCGAAACACAAAAGTATCAGCAAGAATTTGATGCCAAAATGAGGTAAGAACTAGGATTACTGAATGAATTCAATGCATTGATCTATTATATCTATTTGTAACAGTCGTCTAAAAGAGAAACACGAAGCAGAGCAGAAGGAAGCGGAAGCATCGGAAGCGCTAATGAAGCAAAAGTATCAAGATTCGCGTGTGAAGCTAGCAGAAGCTGAAGCAACCATACAGAACATGAAGGCGACGGCCAAGCAGACCGAAATACAGCTTAACCACGCGAAGAAGCTCTGTGATGATCTGCTGCAGGAAAAGGAAACGATGCGTGACGAGGCACGTCGGGAGGTGCAGAAAGATATGAGCAATATGCAACGGGAGCGGGAGCGTGAAATAGAACGAATATATTTCAGGTATTAATCGGACACATTCAAACAGTGAACAGTTGGATGGTGCTTTAACTTTTGCTGTATGCTCTATTTCCCCAGAGTGCAACAAGCCATCGAAAAGAAGGACGCGTCCATAGCAGCTCTTCAGAAGGAAATAGCAGGGCTAAAGGAACGTTGCTTGAAACAGGACGCCATCATACGACAGCAGCGTATGGATTACTGTACCAAATAGAACTTTCCGCAGCTATTAATCCTTCGGATGACTGAACACAACCCATCGGTAGTAGGGTTAAGTGTAGCTTTACAATTGTAATTTTTATTTATAAAGATAACATTAGACAAAACATAGTACATTTTAAATTACCAAACTAACGGATACACGATGCGTTTCTATACTACATAGTCGCCTATAGTCGCCATTGTGAAACGATCGTGGAACTCGCTTCTCCTATGCATTCTTCGCATTAACTATCTTCATCTCGCTAATGTCAATCTTAATGTCCTTCAGGTTCGCTAGGAATGGATCCGTCGGAGCGGTTGTGGTGTTGCTCACTTTCGTCACAACGACCACATCTGGATGATTGTTCGGTGCGCTGGAGAGATCTTTCGCAAAGGAAACATACGTTTGCTGTGGAGGACTTGTCACCACCTGGCTAGGCTGCTGCTGTTGCGGCTGACGACGACTATTGACGTCATCCTGCTGTTCCATCTTTTCCAAATCCGTTAGAATGCGAAACACGGGTTTCACGTTGTCATTCTTGGAATTCGGTACATCAACGTCGAAACCTTGCCGCGAATTCGATCGCTTGATCGTGAAGTTTGGTCGTCCGTGTGTGAGCAATAGCTTGCGTGCTGTTCCACCGGAAACTGATGTACTATCTGCCCACCGGTTCAGTGGACTCTTGGGTAAATCCTTATTTGCCTTTTCGAAAAGTGGCGTATACTCCTTAGCGGGTGGCGTTGGAAGTGGTGTGGTGTTGGTAGACGATACCTTCGGCGGTGGTGATACGGCAGCGGCGGCAGTAAGCACTGGCGCAGGTTCACTCAACGTTACCGGTAACTTTGTGACTGGTTTCGACGTGTCCAGGATGTCGGTGTGGCTGACAACGTTGCCCGACTTGGTTAGCGTTCGAATCTGGGACGGTCGTATGGATGCTGTACCACTTCGTACTTGGGGTGATAGCAACTCTTTCGGAGTTGAAGGTGACGAGGTGCTGTTGGTGGAGCCCCCGTTGGATGTCGTGTCGATGGTAAGCGGTTCGTACTTGCTGCGGGCACCATTCCGCGCTACGGGACTGGCGGTTGTGTTGGAAGTGGAACGCATGCTATCTTCAAAGCTCCCAATGGGTACCTTTATGGAGCTAGTGTACGTAACAGGGATTGCTCCCGTCGATGTTTTTGGGAGAGCCTTGGAGGACGATACTCCATTTGCTCTCGGAAGGGTATTCGAGTAGGACATTCCTCCAGCCGTTTTGTTTGAGTCACTTGCCGGACTCCTTGGAGGTAGCTTCGATTGGAAGCTGTTGATCTTGAATGCGGTACCACCGTTCGTCTTGGAAACAACACCACCCGACGGAAGGCTCCCATTTGCTACCTTTACAGGACTAGGTGATAACGTGTTAGTATGATTAGGCGTGGCCTTTGCAGATGAAACCGTTTGACTAGCATTCACTTTGGAAGTAACACTCGGTGTTAGGGGAGAACTTTTTACAGTAGTCGAAGATCCGTTTGAGATCGGTTTGCCCACCTGGACAGATGTTGGTGTTTTAGGCTCTACAGCACCATTGGTTGCTTTAGGTGAAGTATTCACCGGTGCAGGATTTGTTTTCGTATTCGACGGTGCTGGTGTCGAAATTTTCTGTCCCGATGGACTAATTTGAATAATGGTAGTAGTTCCATTTTGAATCGGATATTGACCTGCTGACACTTTTCGTAGTGTGGATGTGCCATTAAGAATCGGTTGGACTGTCGGAGTTGATGGTACTGAAGCAGTTCTTTTCTGAGTCATTACCGGACTGGTCTGCATGCTCCCGGAACCGACTACGCCACGTTCTTTATCAACAATATCGACAATTGTTTTCAGTGGATTGTCAACCTTCGGTGTATCGGCTGTTGGTGATGGTCCGTTTAGTTTGAGCTGCACCTCATTACGCGTGTGTTCAATGGATCGCTCTATTTCTTCATTTTTCCGACCATCACCTTCCTCCAGGTCTTGTTTCTTGATCTTTCGTTTGAGTGTATTACGCAGCTCGGCCTGTAGCGCATCCTTCATCTCGTCTATGGAGGTAGATTTATCGCAACAAACAGACGACGCTGTATCATCACTTGCATCGAGTACACCCTAAAATGGAACAAACAAAAGAATGCGTTAGAATCATTGTATAAAGGCTATTCTGTTAAAAAAAAGCCCATAAAAGCCTTTGAGGGAGGCCTAAGTTGGACGCTCTGCAACTTATTTCATCAGCAAAATAACAGAACATTGACAAAATGACTAATATAGGTTCACCTACAAAATTGCGACCTTGTTCCGGCCATCATTTCTGGAACATTGAAAACAACTTACTTCACTGCAAATAATAAAGCATGACTTCATGTCGCGTCATTTAGTCTGCTTGAGTTCTTTAGAATTGGAAGAACAAACTCATACCAAATAGCACGTTCCTCCAACTCGTCATCATACAGAAACGCGTCGTTTATCGTCAATAGCTATATCGATAGGAACTCCACCTCTACAAGCTGTGCAAACAAATGCACTTCGTTGCATTGGCATCCGGAGAGCACTAGACTACAGGTGGAAACAAATAACCCATTTACATGGTTTTGAAGAAGCGCCACCATGGCCTATGATACGCCGTCTGATGAACCGTCGTCTAAAATCTGTACTTTGGACGACAGACGAGTTTCGTTCCGTTTTTAAGCTCCTAGAAATTCCTGTGTGGCATCTTATCAGTTCCAAAACCCGATGCGGTTTTATCTGCACAAGGTGACATCCGTTCGATTCTAAACCTTTTACGAATGGAAGATGATTTGTCACCTTCCAACAAGTGTGTACACGCCCCTTGCGCTGTGCGTCATTGCTGGTTAGGCAGGATTTGTAGGTGAGCGATTAATCGATCACTATCGCTAACTCGTAATTCGACCAAAACGAACTCATTCTCTATCATTCTGACAGAAGAGTCACGGTGAGTGGATAAAAATGGAAGTAGTATGTATGCTAGCAGTAAAACGTGTTACGCATGGTTTAAAGCGTGATCATTAGAGAATGATTATTGCAAATGAAATATTATCATATTCATATCGATTGTAAAGATATCTTCCGCATTTCTTATTGCGGGATGCATCTTGAACACGGTTGAACATTGTGCTCTCGAGGCTTTGTGACCAACCGACTCTACTCATACCCGATTGTTCAAGACAGAGATTAGAAACCTTCCACAGATGTCCATCTACCAGACAGACAAAAGGCGCTGCAATTACAAAAGATGACTGGCCCCCCATACCTCGGGAATGAAGATGCAATCGTGCCGGCGTGCTGGATGGCCTTCGCGGTTCGCCACTGTCGCTATTCTTCCGGTGTACCGCTTCAAATCGGAGCTTTCTTTGTTTTGCACGTGCAATTCCGGACGCCGTTGCGTGTCCACAATGTTACATTATGCAGGCAATGGTAATGGAGATTCTCACCGTGTGTTGTTACGCCCACCTCGTGAGATTCCCACGATGTCCTAACGATTGTTTTGCATTGTTACGGGTTGATGGACGCGAGATGGGAATGGGTAGAGGTGGGAAACTTTCGTTTTTGCTACCATTGGATCGGACATCAACACCTGTACAGTAGCGCTAAGCGGACTAATCCCAGAGACCTCCCCTCAATGCGGGTATTAAGTGGTTTTAATCACGACATCGTTGAGATTCGTTCGAAGCTGTAGCTAATTGAGTGTTATGTTTCAAAACGGACGTCTCACAGATCGATCGAAGGTTGCAGTCAAGTCAAATCCGAACCTTCAATTTGCTCAATGCGCAACTCGCTTATCAGCAGTACTTTTGAAACTGAGCCGCCGCCATTCGATAGCAGTTGGCGATAAGTTCGAATTCCACAAAAAGGTAGCAATTTGCTCCGGTAACGGAATTTGACCATCGTAAATGCCAACCGTTTACAGCACAAATAATACGACCTTGCTGGTGGGTAGGCGTACACGTTTGCACAAGCCGTCAAACAATAACCAGCCCAAAATACTAATGCA
>KI423298.1:10056-30981 GCA_000473375.1 Anopheles culicifacies
ATCTAAGTAGAATGATTGTAAAAACAGTCCACGATCATTCAACTAGATGATATAAATGCATAGCTGTCAACCTAAATATGTGAACTTTTTATCCGTGTTATGCCACTATCCGGCTACTACCAATTCCCGCCATGCCCGGATAATCGGCGCTCCACTGTTAGTATCTTAGTAATTTCGTTAGTATCTTATCTTTTCGACAATCGATCGTTTGGAGGATATTTAGAACTCAAATGCACAAGTTCGAAACTAAATTGTATTACTGCATTAATCTTAATTTTGTGAACAAAAAAAAAGGGTAATTCAAAACTCTTATAATGCACAAAACTATTTCAACCTACATTCCTCCATACCTGGTGGCACTGCAGACGGGATTAAAGCACCATTGCATTGGTGCAGTTTTCATCATGCTGCACAACAACAACAAGCAAAAAAAGACACTCTAAAGACTTGGTCACGCGTTTGGCCTTGGGTACCGTTAGAAATGCAGTATGCCCTCAATGTGCGAACCTTGTTACTGGTTGCAGAAAATGCGACAAATGCCGTAGAAAAAAAAACGGTAAGCTAGCTAAGTGGATTTACCGGTCACTCCCTCACTCGCTTGGAGCGCGGGATTATGGTGAGCTGAGTAGAAAATAACAAGTATTCGTATTCTCCCCCGTCCCGGAACATTAACTCCTGCAGTCGAGCACGTGTGTCTACTCGGATGACGAACCTAAGGAGGACGTGAACGTTTTGGAGAAGAAAAGTATGTTATGTGACCTTGGCTTGTTAGTTTCACGCTAATGGAAGTAAATATTACCACTGTTGGAAGAGTTCCGGAAAACCGGTATTTGATCATAAAAGTGGGAAACATTGGGAAATTAATAAGGAGCACATAACATGTAAAATGTCCACTAAAACCAACTTGTTTTGCTTTTTTCGTATCTGGAATGGTTGTGTTCATCTATCTAATTGGAAAGGCGTGTGTTGTGCACGGTCCCATTGGAATTGAGTACCGGTCGTCCAGGAAATAACTGTTAGTTTGATGTCAGTAATATCCTAACTCTTGTCTACAATTACGGGAGAAGATCTCAGCAACTGCATTACTTGATCATTACCACAATACTTGATCATTAAAAAAAATATAATCAATATAGAGTTATTTATATAAAAACACTAAAAGCAGGTAGTACAGCTAATTAGGGGTTGTTTTGTGATGTGGATACAATTTAATTTCATATCGATCGATCGTTTGGTCACGTTCGCCGTTGGATTAAGCAAAAAGCTCTATTGCGCGGCAACGTCCAGTAGGGAAGCGACTCCTTTCGATAGCGAAGGAGATGAAAACCATTTTAATTACGATAATGATCTTTCTCTAGCTTGCACCGCACACTGCGAAAAGTCGGTTCGTCGTGTTCGTAAACGCCTCTCCGGAGTACCCACGGTTGGCATGTTGACGTGTGTTCATTTCATTGCCCGAAATTAACGCATGAGAATGGGTTCGTTACTGCTCGGTGTGTGTTAAAGGACCCATGGCCCATTTCAATGTTTCAGCTCATGAAGCTAGCGATCCGTTCGGATGACTAAGTTTGTGAGAATTTTCGGTTCGTTTCGATGAAGGCTTCCCGTTCGGATGGATCTTATGGGACTGTGTCCTAGCCATCGTGCTGACGCTGCTTAATTGAGCATAATAGAATTAGGTGTCAGAAATGGCTGCTCCAAAACTGAGTTCTTTATTTTAGCAAATGAACTGGAGTTACGCAACTAACACACGGAGCAAACTTCATTTAGTGGACGCCTTTAATTTCAACTGTCCGCAAGCGATGACTCACAACATCATTACCTTGCTTCTTTATTCTAAGAAGCTGTAAAGTTGCAACAATTCGTCACCTTACCTTCTATAGAATAACAAGTGCATTTTTTTTATTTCGCGTGTCGATGGCTTGCGGACATCTAAGGAGAGCTTAAAATAAATGGAATAAATTAAGAGTTTTTGTCAGCTTGTATATGAAAGCTACCGATTGAAATTACAAGCAGCGAACAACCATTGCGTCATAGTGAGCTTCCGCGAAAAGGAAATTTACCCGGAAGTAGCAAAGCTGTCGTCTGTGTGCGGTAAATAGGATCGTTACGTGCGCGTGAACATGTTTCAATTAATACCTTCCGTGTGGCTTGATAGAACAGATTAATGTTTGGTAAATCTAATCCTCCGCAAAGCTCCCAAAAAATATCAAGATTATCTCACTCCACGCGAAGATTGATAGCGCAAAGCAGATTAGCGACGAAGCAATAAATATGCAATCGATGGCGCGCCGGCGTTGATAATATTGGTGATGGGGGCGTGTGGGTTTCCGATGAGATACATCTCTATATTGCTATATCGGGGCAACCCACAGTGTGTCGGTCGCATGAACGTGAGTGCCAATGAAGTCCGTTTCGAGAAATAATTTGCATTATTCAGCAACAGATGGCATATACGAGTGTTTATCAGATTGTTGATTGGGAAGATTCGATTGTGTTAGAACTTACATCTATGAAGTATTTATTGTAAAATGTAAATTTAAAATGAATGTGAGCGGTGTGATGTATGACTGTTTAATGATAATGTTTTGAAGAGCAACCTGATCATGAATTTCAAATAAAAGTTCAAATTATCATTTTTGTTTATTATTCTCAAGCAAGTTGGACATGGGAAGATTTAAAACAAAACAGTATTATTAAACTTTAAAACTCCACCTTACATCGCGCAAATAGTGCATTAGAGATTCGCTTAGCTTCGTCCAACGCCCGGGGGTGTCGCTTTATAGGGGGTCTATTATAAAAATAATTACCCAAGAATTGCAGATTGAGCGGCGGCATGGGTAGTAGTGGGCAAGAACACACAATCGTTGCTACCGAGAGAGTATGCCAAGGATGAAGAAAATTTCATTTCTTAATTTTCTTCATGGTTAACACATACAAATTGACGAACACAGAGGGGTTTTTATGTTTTTTCGTCTTCTTCTGGTTGGTTGGCGTTCACATTATACGCCAGTAAGTGAGTTTCTTTGCCTTGTTCTCGTTCCGGGTGGCTTCATGTGCGTTGGCTCGCTAGTAAGTGTGCTGGTGTGGAGGTCATGGCGAAACAGAATTTTCTCCATTTTCGTAACAAAGAAAGAGCAATAGGTGAAGGATGGGAGCAGTGATGGTGATGTGCTGTAGTTTCGCCTCTTGGCCGCAACGTGGTTCATGGTTCATTGTTTAAGGCCTTTTGGGTTTTTTTTTGCAAAAGTAATGTTGATCATGTGTCTTGTAATGGTTTGTACATAATCTGCAATCCACCGTCATCGGATATGTGGTGAAAAATGTTGGGGAATATAAGTTAAATATTTTACCCCAACACAGTTTAAAATTTAAATAGTTTGAGTTAGTTTTTAGGTAATTCAAATTTAAATAAATTGATTCAAAGAACTAAATTACTTCCACACGCGCAAGAAGCGATTACCAATGCGTGAATGCAGGCATTTCTGTGCTTTTGTGTGTGCATAGTACAGACAGTACAATATTTTCTCATGTCCACATAAATAATAAATAAACAAACAACCATTTGCTTTGAAGCGTAAGTGGGCAACACATAAAGGCAAATAATAAAAAACCGCCACCATGCACAGCTTGACGAAAAGGGGAGGATGGAATGATGTTTCACGCTTCACCACTCCAGCAACATAACACACAATCCTATCGAACGAAGAGCAAAGGGGGAAAATTCACAAAAGTGCTATAAGTAAAAATGAAAACTAAAATTAATAATTGGCGAACCGATGAGGGAAGGAGAAAAAACGATAATAACGACTATCATAGAAATAAATAGCGCACATTAACGCATACTATAAACCGAATAAAATGAACAAACGATTTGATAGATGAAAACCTAAATGGATGACAGATGTGAAAATAAGCTGGGTTGGAAAGCAGAGTAGCGATAAAACCCCATCCCCACTGTAACTTAAGTTTGTTGATGGTTTCTTTCTTTCTTTTGAAAAAAAGACTAACAAAATGGAGCCAACGTTTAATCGTGTTTGAAAAGAGTTTTATTTTCCTTTCTTTACTAATGTATCTTGAGCTGGTGGCTCTCGGTCAGTGTGAAAATAGCCATTAAATGAGCCGGCGAGAGTGTTGATTAACTTTTTGTTGCGATTGTTTTGTGTTGCAAATGTATTAATGAAAGGTTTCGTGATCATTTTCTCATTTCAGATTATTACGAAGCAAATAACGCCAGCAGTGGAAGGAACCGAACCTAAGTCATTCCAGGCGGCTGTCAAGAACGATATTATTGAAGATGTAAACAATAGTCCGAACCCTACAAAACTGTCCTTTTGCGCTGCCGCTTGGAAAAAAAAATGGATCGTAAATGTAAAATCAACTAAACAAAAAACGGAGCATAACCTCTCTCTAACCGCACGCCAAGCAAACCGCAAACGAGACGAGAAGACAACAGAGACCCCACGTACGGACGTTTGGATAGCACACGGCTGCAAACGCGGTGGTACATTATCTTTCGTAGATACTGCCCAGCTTGAATGGGGAAACACTTGTGTGTGTGAAGGTACTGCAAAAGGAATAGAATCTCCGGCACTGGACCGGAGAAGCAGAAGAAGCTGTCTCTACTGATTTATTTCCTGCGAGGTAAGTGGATGAAGAGGGCGCCTCCCGTACGGGGCAACTTTTATTGGGGATTGTGTCATCCACCGGGTGTGTTCTGCCGAGGCACTCCAACACCTGCCATAAAACTCGCCGGCAGCCTTCCGGCCCCGATCGGTTGCCGTCGGACAAGATGACAAGCAGTTGTAATACAATGTAATTATGTCGTAGCCTGTCGGACTTTGGCGTGAGTTACTGGCTAAAATTAAACATGTCACATGTACGGAGTGAAGTGGTTTTAGCGTTACACCATGTAGGGCATGTTTGTTTGTTTCATTAGACAATAAAGACCCAACTGCAGGTGTGTAATGGCGTGAGGAGCTGGCGTTAAAGGCAATTGCTATCCAGCTCATGTCTGTGGAATGGCAATTGAAATAATGCACATCCCGAATATAAATAAGTGGCAGCTTAGTCGAAAGAGCAATTTGATATCCTGCCCTGCCTTGGGTGTTCTGTTCTTTAATGGATCCTTGTGCACTTTTACTTCGCACCTTCACCATCGACTTGGTAAACGGATTTAAAATGTAAAACACAGCGCTACACATCTAAAGTGTACTCTCCCTGTGGACTAGGTCAATTTTGCTTGAGATTGCCAAACCAAAGCAGAACGCCCGGTGAGCTCCAAGAACGGGTTACATTTGGCTCTAACCCCATTGGCTATTTTGCAACAAAAATGGAACAGGTTCCTGCAGAACTGTAAATCGTGTATTGGAAAGGTCAGGCGTTTGCCCTGCGGTTCGGAATGTTTCTACTAGACCTTTAAATGGTAGCCGGTGGTGGTGGCTTCGTTGTGTGGAGTTGAAGGCTTTTGCAAAAATGTGCTCTACATACCATGGTTTGCGGATTAGTTTAATAGCGCACTGTGTAGGTGTTGAGTTACCAAAATCATAACACATCGAGCGTCACTTGTTTGGCACGGTGTGGTCAGTAAAGGATACGGCTTGCGGTAAACTACCCGGGAGATTCGGTTTCCGATGTCAATGGTGGTGGATTCTTTCGGTTCGGCTTCATTGTTCACCTGAGAATTGTGTAAACGAGTAACAATCAAGACGTAAGCAATTTTCTTGCGGTGGTCACATAATGTATCACGTGTCGCACACCACATTCGCGTTACGAACTGTTTTTATTTCTACGAACTTGGAGCAGTACAGATATGGAGTAGACGCAAACGTCATCAACTCATATATCCATCAGTCTTCGTCGTAGAAAGCGGAGTTGTAGATGAACTTATCGCATGACTCATTCGGTGCGACCTCCGTCGTTACCACGAATCCATCGCTGTCTACGCAGAACAGTTGGCCGTTCTGGTCCTGGGAGTACTCGTAGTTACCGTTGCCACCGCATGCCAACGTAAACGGTATTCCCGCCTCTCGGTAGATGATCGTATCGCGAGCACAATCTGCGTGAGATTCAGACAGAGGCAGGCAAAGAAGCGTCCAAGGGTATGAAAAATGATGAACAAACTCTCCAATGATTTGTGGACACCCTTTTTGTTTTCTTCCCCAGTTTTGACTACTTACAGCAGTTCACCGACGAGAGCATACTGGAGCGTATCTGAAACGATCCAATCTTCTTTCCGTCACGCCAAGTGCAGAAGACACTGTAAATGCAGGGTGAAACCGTGACCGTGAACCGTTAAAAACACAACATCATGCCGCCGAAACGACCTCCTCCGGGGGATGAAAGCGATAAGAGAGACACACACACAGACCCTAGAGAGGCCACTACTACTGTATGTGTCTTTGCTGTCCCTGTTTGGCACTTTACGCACGAGCCATCCAGCACGTTTTACGCGCATCATACTTACACTCCATTTTCAACCTTGTACCGACCATAGGCACCGTCGTAGTCGCACGGAATCTCATTGAAGGTTACACCAACGGTACCGCGCGTGTAGAACTTCTTGAGGATCATTTTTTGCGCATGGGCAGCACTTTCGCACTGGCGCAGGTATGACTCCCCGTGCAGGGTACTGTTATCTGCGAACCGGGAAAGGTCACCGAGTGAGTAAGTGGAGCTGCACGATATTGAGAATGTGGTTTAGGATTGGGCAATACTCACAGCAGGGCAGTAACTGCCACAAACTCTCATGCACCACGCTCGTGCCCAGCTGGACACTTCCAGTGAACTCATCCGCACACCAGCACAGCCCAGAATCGCATTGGAGCTCCTCGTAGTTACCATTCTGTGTGCAGTGTAGTGTGACATCGAAGCGACCCTCTTTTTCTAACTTTGTACGCCGTCTACTGCAGGCTTTTGGGTGAGATTGTAAGTAACTCTTATCATTTTCACTGTGAGTCATTCCTTACCACACGTCATACGTTCGGTGTTCCGGTACCAGTCCCAACCGAAGATTCGTTTGCCGTCCTCACTGTAACAGAAGCAGCGGCCAGATAATCGATCGCCCCGACATTGCTTAGCTGCGTACGTACCGTCCAGATTACACTTGGGGATCCAACCGACCAGATCTCTATCTAAATGCATCGTATGCAAACAGGTGGCTACGAAATGAAACTACATGTGCATTAACCGGATGTCCACGTTTTTAGGAGGTCTCTACTTACAACGATCAAAGATACACTTGCGCCCCACGCACTTTAGACCAGGGGCACATCTACGATCTGGAATGTTCATATTGCACACAGCTAGATACGTGCGGCCTCCACGACACCCGGGACAGCAACCATTTAGCGAACCACCAGAGATCAGGATCTCTCCCTTGGCACAATCCTCCTGCCGAATGGAAGAAACACACCCGTACGACGAATCACATGTCGGAGGATCTACTGCCCCGACGGAGATGATAGAGCAGTGGCAAAATATCAAAAAAAGAATCACTTTTACGCCAAATACGGAAGCTCTCATTGTGGAGACTCTGTCGAAGGTACCTTTTCGACTAATAACTAGAACAACTTCCTCACCAGGCGAAACGTACTTCACACTGGGTTGTGAATGACTTGATATCTGTCTTTTTTGGGTGGAGAAATTGATTTTCGATGTTTTTTGCGATAAGATCACTCCATTCGACAAGCGAAGAAGCTCACGCGTTGTGCCTTTCCGTGCAGCAAACGGTAAAGAGTTTGTTGTGAACAGTACAAGGCACTACGGAACGACATTACCTCCCATTACTCATGGTTCGTTTCAATCAAATAAACAATTTTATTGGATACTTTATTTCCAATTCTTTACAACAAACTAGCACCGAAAATGAACTGCTCACAGTTCGTCTGGGCGGGCACGTTCTCCGCCACCACGAAACCATCCGGATCAACGCAGAACAGTTGGCCGTTGCGCGACTGTAGCGGCACATAGTTTCCATTGCCCTCGCAGGCCAGCTCCATCTTCCGTCCGGCCAGCATGAAAAGCTTCAGGTCGCGTGCGCAATCTGTGAAGGAATGGTGGTTGTAAGAATAAAGTGCGAAATAGACGCTTAACGGCACGGTATGAAACAATGTGTTGCCACTTCCGTGGCGTGACGTAGTGATGCCGGTCGACGCGGAACAAAGGGTTTGGGTTTGGTGGGTTCCCCTTGTCACGCTGGCGTAAAGTTGCGTTGCGTGCGTTGGGGTGCTTATTCTCGTTAAGTAACTACGTTATGGCCAATTTGTTTCGCCGGATGATGAAAGCAAATGCATCCTGAGACGGTGCGAAGGTGTTTTTTTCCCACATGCATTGCTTGTTGAGTGAGTTTGTTTCGTTTTAGAGACACACGCCGATTAGAACGATGTAAGTGCAAACCGTTGGAAGTTCAGTGGTTGTGTAGTGCGGATTGCATAGCGTTAGGCGCAAAGTTTTGTGTTTTAAGCGTTCTATCATACTGCGCGAACGCTTCGACTATTTCGCCTAGCAAGTATGCAATTATGAGTGTGTGTAATGATTTCGTTTCTTCGAATCTGATTTTTGAGGAATCAGGACTAATATTTACTAATGAATGAAAATATCTCTAATATTTGTTACTTACTACAGTTCATGGCAGCCAGTGCTTGAAGTGACGTTTTGTATGGATCGATTTTAGTTCCATCGCTCCAAGTGCAGGCAGCTCTGTAAAAGAAAAATGTAGCCGAGCTATTATCCGACCATTCCCGGCATGTTGTGACTAACGTACTCTTGTCCCTCGATGATGTACCGGCCATGGCCGCCATCATACTCGCACAGTGTGTCGGCAAACGTTACGCCCGTGTGACCGCGGATGATGAATTGTTTGCGTTGAAGTATCTGCGAAAATGCTACACTTTCGCAACGCCTCAGATATTGTACGCCGTGAAGTGTTCCGTTATCTGCAAGGAAAGAAACCGATATCAGTACGATGGATCATTCATCACCGGCATTAGCATGCGGTCGTGTCACTAGCTTAATGGTGATTTTTATTAAGTATCGCGCATACTCACAACAAGGAAGCAAATTCCACGACTCGGCCGGAACGGCACGAGTACCGGGCTTTTGGGAGCCAGTCTGTGCATCTGCACACCAGCAAACATCTTGGTCGCATTGCAATTCCTCGTAGTTTCCGTTTTGTGTGCAGTGCAGCGTTACATCAAACCTTCCTTCCGCTTCGAGTTGGGCACGTCGGCGACTGCAAGCTACCAGACAAAATAATAGCATTGATTGAGTAGTGTTTTAGAACGTTTCGGCCATTATCACACCATGCGATGTGGAGGAAAGGAATGTAAATTCCCCCATGCTACGTAGGACTACTGACCGCAAGTCATGTTTTGTGCTTGGTTACGCCAGCTCCAGCCAAAAATGCGTTTACCCTCGGTGGAATAGCAAAAGCAGCGTCCATTGATACGATCACCGCGGCATTGTTTGGGTGCGAAGTGTCCACGGCTATCGCACTGCGGAACCCAGTCGATAATATCGGACGGTACGTGGTATGTCGATAAACAGTCTCCTGGCCAGACAGAACAGCCGAATGCGTGAGGGGATACGTGCCGGTGAGAGGGGTTAAAGTTAATGACGAGTTCCACTGTCTCCTAATCCAATTGGGCATACACTCACTCGTATTCAGGTGACAGACACTATCAGGACCACACACTAATCCTGGAGCACAGGGAGTTGTGGAATTCGTAGGATCTTCAGTTGTTGTTTCATTACCGCACGGTGCCCCAAGGGGCAGGCCTCGTACACAGCCGGGACAACATCCACCAAGAACCGCCGTCGGTGACCAATACTCGTCCACATTGGGACAGGAAGTGTCGACCGGATAAGACAGACAACCAAGTGTACTTGCACAATTGGGAACTATCTGTGTAGAGATTGGTGTGGATAGCACAAGCAGCACAAACGCTTCAAATAGACCTTGAACCGCTTGGCAGGACTTGATTCTAACTGGAGTCATTGCTGGATTGTGACTACAGCTCAACTGAATCCACAATCACCGGAACTACATCATAGTGTTGCCCTCTTGAGTAAAAATAACAATATCTGGTTTATGAAGATTGGCTAAAGTGCCCACCAACCCAGTATCGAGTGCATAGGAGCACTCTAAAACGGTTTAAAGCGATAGAATACTGATGCAGTCATCCCGCTCTGCAAAAAGTCCAATCTTTCTCGGCCCGCTGTACTTATCACGAGCTACGTTCCAACAGCTTCGTGTAGCTAAACAAGGCTTCGGAACCGGCGAGGCACCACCTCTCGTAACAGTGTTATCAGTTTTGTCTTGATGTTTGTGATCCGCCGTCGGTAAACTCGCAGCGGTCGGCAGTTGGCAAAACACAGTCGCATTTTTTGTGACCGATCGACCGGACGTCGTAACAAAATTATTCGTTTCCTAGGAAGTGCTCGAATCGAAAGTGTTTTGTTTCATGTGCAGAGTAGGACAAGAGGGATAATTGTAGTTTTGTTTTTATTCGTTTGAATTGTGAAGAAGGAGTATACGGTTTTTAAGTGTATTTCACGGCAATAAAAGCAAAATGGAAGTGAGTATCATAAAAATGGCGTCAGGGAAAAGTTTGTTTTATTTAAATACCTCTCGTATGATCTGTTTAGATTAACTTGCTGGACTTATGTTGTGTGTCTTTGTGCTTATTACAAGTTATTCTATCTAACACGGAAAAGGGCACTGCCAAATTAATTTAATCCCTCCTGTTGTGATTCCCTCCCGCACGCATTAGCGTCCGCGATAGGAATGTGGTTCCACCGTGCTGGGACGTTTAGTGCAGTCCTTCGTGTGTGTGTTTATGACATCACAATACATGCGAGCGTATCGAATAGAACGCGAACCTTTCTGATAAGACACTTTTACTGTCTTATCGCAAACGAAGCCGTGAAACGGCCAGACAAGACACTGGAGTTCCAATGATTAGTTGTGTTATTTACTGCTGCAGCCTGAGTGACCACCACCCGGCCATCATTCGCTTCCTAAACAAGCTCCGAAGACACCTTACGCTTCTCTGGCGGCGTGTTCCGTGTTTTCGGAAGCAAAGGACAGAAAGTTGTCCCAGTTTGATAAACGATCAAACCTACATATAACCTACAATTGCGTTAGGGTTGGCTGTTTGAATTTATTTAAGGAATTCTTGCTTTTTCGTACCGCCGCACCAATGCCGATACGGTTGCGAATGATGAAGTGTTTGTGAGCACGGCAACACAAACGTGTGACACTATCTTGCATCACAGTAATACTATCTTGCTTGGGGTGGGAGAAAAATCAGCAGAAAGGTGTTGTTTCAACCCGATATCTCTTGCATCTTGGCGGCGTGTATTTGCGCGAAGCGTTAATCTGCGAAGCAGTAGTGACACATTTCGCGACCTGAGAGGATCGTGGTGTTGTTTAATTGTTGTTTTAAGTATCAAGTGAATTCTGGCAAGAAATACAAGATTATCGCAATTATGTTTGCATAAGACCTAGAGGTTAGGTGTGAGAGGCAGCAAAAATAAACTTGATCGTCTTTCGGGCGTTGTGGTTTTCCTTTGTTTTGAATAGTGATCGCAACAATTATTGAATATGGTTAGCACTACATACTTACATTTTTCAAGGTTATACGAAAGATTCTAATACCAAATTTGCTTTACTTTTCTTTGTAGGACTACAACGGTAATATTCAAGATGGAGAAATCTACGGCCACCGCGCATCCGGCATCGGCCGCCGGACCTAAGGTGTCACAGATAGCAAACCTTTTCCAGCGCAAACCCGTCGAACTAACACAGGAAATTCAAACGCGCGGTGACAGACCGACTACGGAAAGTACGGCCGCTACGCATTCTCCGACAGCTACCGTCGTGCGGACGGAATCACACGCCGCCCGTTTCAATAACGCACGTGCCCTGTTCGAGAAGCTCGGTGAAGGGCGCGTTAATCGCCCTCCGCCCTTCAGTATTAAGATGTCACATTCCAGTAGCAAGGAGGACAATCTGTCCGACATCGGTTCCGGACCGGACCGATCACCGTCGCCAAAGAGAAAGCAACTGCACAGTCAGCAGCAGCAACCACCGACAGCGATCAGCAACGGCATTGGCAAACTTGACTCGAATCGCATCCTCAACCAGTCCCGGCTAAAGGCGGAAAAGCCAGAAAAGCCCGAGAAACCAGAGCGAAAGTTTAATTCCCGTGAGCTGATCGAAAAGCAAAAGAACTGGACGTCACACTTCTCGAAGACGCGCACAACGAAGGGTACCGGTGCGAGCGAATTCAATCGGTGCGACATCATCAGAACCGTACCGGGTACGGGTATCATTGCTGGAGCCGGATCGAATACTGTTACCCCGGTAGCAGCAGCAGCGGCGGCTGGTTCCGGGCCAACCACAAACGGGAACTATTCAGCCATTCCAAATGGAGGTACGAAGGAGCAGCTCCCTTTCGTTGCGGAACGGAACGGTCCTGCTCTTAACCATGGGCATGCGCCCTTAATTAGCAGCCACCATCGGCTACCGTCACCGAGCGAACCTCCGCCAAGCCCACCAAAGCGACAGACTCCTCCGCCACCACCGCCGGAGAAAGGTCCACGGACGGCTAATTTAAGACAAAACTCATTTCCGAGCCCAACAAAGACACCGCCAGCAGTTCCACCGCACGCCACCGACCCAAGCTCCCTTAGCCCAACCAAGCTGAGCCCCGAGAAGCTAAAACCTCCACCGAGACAGGCAGAACCACCACCGGTAAGCGCAACACCACACGCTAATTTACCCCCGGTTGCACCTGTGCGAAGCAGTACTACGGTGCTTACCACGGTAAATCACCACCAACAGCAACAGCAGCATGTTGGTGGTGCCAGTATCGAACAACAGGTGCCACCGCCTCCACCGGAGAAAGCCGTCCGGAAGAAATCGCTCGAGGGCAATCTGGACGAACGGCAACCGGGGCTACCGATGGGTAATGGAGGTAGTGCTGCAAACTTCAAATATCCCGAGCTTGGAGCCCTTGCCAGGAGGCAATCGTCCGAGAAGGATACCGGTTCGGGTGGACTTACGTCACCTGCACATGCCATCAGTTCATCGCCCAGTCCGGGAGCGAGCGCATCATCGGGACCTTCGTCACCGATTCACACCGAGGACGAGAAGCAGGAGAATGAATCGACGGAAAAGTTGATGAAGATTGACAGCAGCGAGCGGGAAGATTCGCGTACCGAAGACTCACCACCGGCGAACGAGACGAAGACGGTAGAGGAACTAAATGGTAAGTACCGAAATCTTATAGCACAAAAAGGGGGACATTAGATTTAAGGTAATTTCTTCTGACTACTACGTCGTGATACTAACTCCAAGGAAGGAAACTTTTAAGGACTTGATTGTTTTTTCGCCAAGGAAATGGATATCCCTTTGAAAATCCCGTCTCGTTTGTAGCACCACAGATGGTCACACCATTGTGGTACAGTCACGGATTCTTCGCTCATTAGGACCCTTCATTGACAACACAAAGCAGTTTATATTGAACACTTCACACTGAACGTTTGCATCCCGGGCTGTGTGTCTGGGAGCAGAGCTATACAGTTGGCCGTTTGCAATGGTTTTATTCTATGGCAGGAAGTAGCCGAACGTGCGCTACTGCGTACTTGGAGTGTGGAGTACACAGTACTTCATAATGGTTCCACTTAGACTTGATTCAGCTAAGAACGTGACCATGCATGCTCATGTGTCTGGAGTGTGTTCTTACAACCCTTTTGCAGTTGGCGTTTTTGGGACGAAGAAGCATGGGTTTAAAATTCGACAAGACCAAGAATCGGGTCGTGCACGATATAATAATAACTTTTCAACGCAACGTAACGTTTCCCTGGTTGCAGTTGGTTGGTTATGCGCTGGTCGACGGGTTTGAGCTAATTTTCACTGCTTTTGGAAATCCTCAATCATCTTCATCGTCAGCAAGAGGGGGACGCTGTTGCAGGTCACAATTATAAGCAAAGCAAACGGTACTGTGGAGCAAAAATGCGTAGGGTGTGTTTTCGTATTGCGGTTACAGATGGGAATCATTAGGAAAGGGAGAGAGATAGAGTAAGGAACGTTATTTACTTTTCAAGTTCTACTTGTATTTTTTTTTTTGGATTTAGTTACGCTAGGTGACGATATTTACGAACCTTTCGCTAACGAGCTCTGAGGCTTTGATTGCATACTTGTTTCTCAAAACACTCTAAAAGTTAGAGTACTTGTGATCTAATCCATTTTACACAATGTTTGTATTAAAATATATTAAAGCAAAAATAAGTTTTCAATCGTTTTTCGTATTACACTTTGCAGTCGATGTGCATACACCTTCGTACCAGAGTCGCTAAATCCTTCCAGATGCTGTACAGATGCAACGCCGAGTGTATATAGGATAGCATACATACTGCCCTCCATCACCCGTCGGTGTGAGCGTGTGGGCCATAATATTTGGTTTGCTGCGTCGTGTTGTTGGGCCCGCGACCCGGTGCAACGAAATTGCTCACCCAGCGGTCATGTAAAATTGGCCTATTTTTATCGCGGTCTTAAACAAACAGTGCACCCCAGACGTATTGGAGCGATGCAATGAGTCCATTGCCAGTTGTTTTAGGCGGCTACACATTAGCTCACATGCAGAAAAGGAAGCTGATAGCCCTGGAGTTATGAGCGGTGGGAGATTAATTCGGGAATGGTGCGTTGTAAATGTAAACCCGGCATAGCACTAAATGATGTTGGTGTACCAGTCTCATTTCTCATCAGTGTACGTGGGTTATCCGTGCAATACCGATGCTGCTCCGGTAGTGGGTCGCATGCACAAATGCTTACTAATGATGATATTAAGGTTTATTCACTTGGGAGCTATGATAGTAGACTAAAACCTCATCCATTAAGGTTTTGTATAATGGTTAGACTAATGTTGATATTTATTCATAGTTGCTCTAAAGCCACAGTATGATTTTAAAACGAGCAATATTAAATAAGTTTGATGAGATAAGGTTAATAATTTGTGAGTTTAAGTAGTGGACCTACTAAAACCACGAGTTTTTAGTCTCAAAAAAGGAGAATGAATTAACTGTAACACTTTTGCATTGCAAACAGCACAACAAATCGCCAGTCAGTGCGATGAAATACTTCAACGAAGATGGAGAAAGTGCACCGGCCACCCTCACCAGCAGTGCACATCGTGAGTTTGTTGTGTCTTTTTCATCACGCTTCACTCCTCATTTCGGGAACCGCCACCTTCTTCCTCTAAGATGGGCAAAAGAAGGGTGTCGATTTTATAAATAGAACCTCAATGTAATGTGCTGACGAGGGGGGAATAGACACCAGACACTGGGAAAGGAATTAAATGGGAGGGGAGCAAATGCACTTTTCGGTTTTTCCGGTGCCGATCGCTCGATCTCTGTAGTTTGCTGGATGCAATTGCCGTCTGGTGGCCAAAGGGATGGGTATGACTTCTGGAAAATCCATTGGCATGTGGTCGTCGGTCGTGTGGTAGTGGGCGAAGAGCAATTTAAAGCAACGTTTCACACAATGGTGGTCTTTCATTTTGGGATGCAGCCACACTTGATGAGGTTTAGCTTCTGTTATTGTTTGAAATCAACTTTGCTTTTGTTGAGGCTAAAGAAACATTTCGATACGAATGTTGTTAATGATTTAAGTGCATCACTTTCATGAAATTGTATTAATTTGTATTTAACCAAAGAAGAGTGTATGCGTCGGTAGCTTGGCTTTGACTAAAATCAATTCAGAAGTTGCTTTTCAAAACCTTGAACATTTTGATTCCAAAACTCTTCACAACCATTCACTTTGCGGCGTGAAGTTTTGTTTTTGTGGACGGTGAAATAGACTTCCAAAAATAGTCAAAAACTACTCCACATTTCCCGTATCTCTGTGATCGCGTACATCCATTTCGTGAAGGCATCGTTCTCCATGTTGCTCCCTGTTCGATCATAGTATACGATTGAAACCACTTCGGTTCCGTTGGATGTGCATGCTGTGTGGGTACACAACCATACCTCTGGAGTATGGCGTCGTTGCTGCTCTGTCAAGAGAGAAGACTCAGTCAGAAGCAGAATGTTTGAGTAAACCGTCCCAACGCGTTAATGTTGTGTGGCATCGCGTTAATGCCATCGCGTGTTTTTCTTTAGTGTATGCTCCACCAACGAGAGGGAACTTGGGAAGATCATCGCCGGTATGTCGCCGGCCGGATCACTCTCCCTCTCTGTGCGCAGAGAGAGAGAGAAGTGTCTCGCACGATCATGATCGTCATGATCCGACGACGATCGACACCCGTAAACGGCACACGGGGTTAGTGTTTTCACGTTCGTGCTCTGCTACCATGCGGACGTGCGTGTCCGGGCGTTTAACATCGCGTTCTCGCTGTACTTTAGACGCGTCGTTTTGCTGACTGGTTCTCAGTGTGTTTCTTTATCCTTTGTTTGGAGCAAGCTTGAAATTCAGGAGGTGCGTGGGTGTTTGAGGGCACTGCGTAAAAGCGACGTCTGTTTAAGATGTGTTGAGATCGGGTCCAGTTGCGTTTACTACTTGGCTTGTGTTTCTGTGAATGGGATTGATGCTTCATTGGTGTACGAAAGTGAAATGTTTGTGAGATGGCCTTGTGCAGACCGATATGCAAATTCGTTAGCCCTCAAGCATTGTTTAACTTTTTTTGTTTTTGTTTTGTTTTTGTGTGTACTTAATCTTTGACACAAATTTGCTGAACGACCTCCTACCGGCGCCGGTACCGAAGTTTGACGTAATTTATGTGTATTCACGTGAGAATCCCAGTGATGCTGGCCGTGTTTGTGATTATATTTAACCGCACATCAGCAGCCCGCGCAAAGCGCAAAGGATCATAATCTATTAGCAGCGCCGCAGTGAAAGTGTTGCGCGCGGTATAGAGATGAAGGAAAACCCGAAACAAAATGTCCGTTCGGGAGAAAAAGTGGATAAAGAATCACGCCAAATATGCTTCCCAAGTGAGATTTGCTGTGTGCGCGCTTCGTGTGCGTTTCAAACCCCTGGGGGAGGTTTGAAGATGAGCCGCCAAATACATTTCCCCGGTGGTGTTCCGTTTCGTTCTCGGGTATGATGAAAAATCGTGCGCGAAAATCATTGCTTCCCTCGGGAAGACGATACGAAGCAGAAGAACCCGCGATTTGTGTAAAAGCGAGTGGAAAGTGTAAAATAATTTTATTGCGTGAAAAATATAATTCTTCTGTCACTCTAATAGCAGAACACGCGATGAGATGTGTTTGTGTGCGCGAGTGACTGGTTGCGGTCAAGTGAAATTAGCCAGCCCCAGACAAAATAGGGCAAGAATGTATATGGTGCAAAGTGCTGGCCCGTTGCACATTGAGCCTGGTGCCTGTGTGCGTTTCAGTGGTCCGTTTACTGAGAATGTTCCATCCGCGAATAAAGCCCAACAGCGAATGGGAAGTCAGCTTTTAACAGCCGGCACATTTTAATTGGAGAAAATGATCTTAACTCATGTTCGCGTTCTCATGCGCGCATGGAAGCGAGATAGTGCGATAGGGGAAGGCTCTTGAAATTCATTGAAATTGTTCAAACATCATCATCATTTAAAACTTTCCGCGCCAAACCTCTCTCCCTCAAATGTTTTTACAACACACCGTACAGCGTGCTCGGAATTGATGAATGCCAATTATGTTTGCGATGCTTTTGGGCAAAGTTTGCATTTGCATTACGAGCGCTTCGTAGCCAATTAGACGGCTCTGGGCAGTGTCTATGGTATTCGACGCCTGAAAGTATGCAATTGCTAAAATTGTGCAATGGTTTTTTTTTGTAAACATTATGCACTAGTTTGCTGCAGAATAGGATCAGTTTTCATATACAGTTGAAAAGGTTGAAACTATTTAGCATAAAACGTACGAGGAAAACGCTTTTACAACCTTAATTTACAACATTTTGAATAGAAATTGATCCCCCTGGTCTTGAATGAAATTGTAGATCACGTATACATACACACATATTTTGATATTGCAAATGATAAAGAACGAACTTGATTAGACGTTGAGGCTAAAAATAGGAAAATAATGAGTCTGACCTTACAAATTGTGTTCTGGGAGGTTTAAGGAAAATGGTGGGGGAGGTGTTTTAAATTTAATCCTGCTTGTTGTAAACAACAGAGGATCCCCATTGACGGGGCCACACATGATTGTGCGTTAGTGGCGCTATCGTGTTTATAATCGTGATAGATTATAAACCAAATTACAACTTAGCTGAAACAAAGGTTCAATCGAAAAACTTGCTTCATTTCACTTTCAATAAGAGATTATTAAATTCGGATCAAAATATAAAATCTGGACTGCAATAGAAGCTTCAATAAAACCCTATGTTTATGAATTTAGGTGTTTTTTTCGCCTAAAAAAATCAAATATCTACAAATCGATGAAGCGATCATGCGATCTACTGTTACTGTGCTCCATGTGTTTGCTCCATTCACAACAGTAAACAACGATCGTTTGGCACAACAAAAGAGGAAAAAACAACTCACGGATAGAATTCTCTACGCGTTCCATCACACACGACACAAGTGCACAGCAAATTCCGCCAAACATTGTGAAGCGAAACAAATAGCAAACAAACAAACATTCAAAAAACGATCCAAAAGGGCGGCAGCAGCAGCAGCAAAAAAATCTGTCATAAAAACGAACTCATCAAGCATCGAGCTCGAGCATTGTTTGGTCGGCGGTACGTTGCCCAACCAAACTCACAAAAAAACACACACTCCTCACACTGTTGTGCCTTAACCGCAGTGCCTGCAATCCTCCAACCTTCCCATATGTGCATGTGTGAATGTCAACAGACCAGACAGTCGGGAGGACGTTTGAAATTTTTATAAATATAAATGTACATTTTGTTTTAGTTCCTTCGGGTGCTTTTTACCTCCACACTTGGGGATGTTGTCCGTAAAGGTTTTTTTTTCTGTCGCCCGTTCATTTGGCTGCGATTATTCGCCACCGAGACATGGTTTGTCAAAGCGTTTTAAAGAGTCACCAAACTCTGAGGGGGAAATACAAAAAACATCTCTCAAAATTAATATACCAGCAGTCAGTAAAAATCATTCACCGATCATCGATTTCGGGACGCCTCCCAGCTCGATAGCTTCAAGATCAAAAGCAACGAAATAAGATTCTCCCACCTAAGTGGATCGCCGGGAATATTTGATCATGCACAATTTCGTTGCCCACAAACCAGCATCTTGACCATTTCGGCGAAACCTTGTTTTCTTGCTTTTCCCCCCCAATAGATGACACACGCTCGATTGGTTGGTTGACGAAGCAAAGAAGCTGTCAAACACAGCTGTAAACGGTTTGTGAGGATTGATTTAATTTTTATTACTTCCCACCACAAAACCGTCTCCTTCGAAGTAACCTGCTTGAGTTTAAAGGGGGGGATGGGTGGATCTCCTAGAAGGTGATTCATTAGCGTTGTGTGATAGAAAATTGGGATCGAAAAACGAAGTGGGGACTCTTGTCAGCGAGCATATTATTTCTATCTGCTTGACGCAAGTGTGTGATGACGTCAGGGAAGATTTTTTTTCTTTTACAGTTTGTCCTCATCGTCCAATGATTTATTGGACGATGTGGACTGTAAATATAATAAGTTTTGGAAAATTTGGTATTAATCTTTGAATTGATAGGTGCGGATGATAGAGCGTCTTTGTACTAAAGGCAATACAGAGTTAATTCAGAGTTAACTAAACCAAAAATAAACTGGACCATTCCCAGTTCCTTGGTGACAGGCTGATAAACATTACCAACATTCCATCGAAATCGTTCAGTCGAGCGCATATTTCGATCGAGCAACGATCACGTGTTGGAAGCATTTCCATAACCACCAGAGCGCCCCCAATAACACTAATGGGGTACTGGTTAAGTATTCGCTTAAAATATTCCAATACTATTTGTACGAACGCGAGATCTACGTTTGTACAGTGCGGGATAGTATCGCTTGCCAGCAGCTGTCCACCTTTGTCGGCCGTCAACATTCCTTTGCCGACATTCCTTGAGCCTTGAGAGCAGCGCGATCGATAGCAAGTGTCATTTGATTTTACGATGGCGTCGCAATATTTCGGAAAAAAACAGTGTCAGTTGATCTTCTCCCTCTTGTGCTCTTACACACACACGCTTTTGGTGATCACCATCTGGCGGTTTGACGATCACTCGACACGGAACATGTGTTGTGTTGGGGTTGAATGCAAAGATGACGGAAAAATTAATCAGACGGTGGTTTCCCTTTGCGTTCTCAAATGACAGTATGTAGTGATTGGAAAGGTGTAACATGAGTCCCATTTCTTAGATAGATCCCTTCCGGATAAAATGTACTTCCAAATTAAGCTGTTTTTTTTTTATAAATATTTGGTGGTTATGTTTTGGTTTCTATGGGCCGAATCTCTCACTCAATGCATGCAATGTTTGTCAGATATATGATACGAAGGTGCAGATATGTTTATCCATTTGTCTGGAATATGTATACGAAGGAGAGCAACTTGCGGTGTAGAGAAACATAAATCAAGATTACATTCCTGAAATTGGAGAGGCGTTTTCGCCCGGCTCTACTTAGCGCTGGTGGATGTTGTGTGGGCGACATTGTAGAACGCCCAAGAAGCGAGAGTTTTCAGAGACGTTCTTGAGTAGCTTTCAATCGAGAGTAACCGTCTTGCCTTCAGATTGGAAGGAAAAGAGTACTCCAACAGTCGAAGATCTATCATCACGCAATATTTCATAACTATTTGTGAGTTTACATGAGCCGTATATTTATCATCATCTCTTCGTTTGGAGGGAAAAGGTCATCTTTTGGCAATATTTGCCGACATTGTACTGGAGAGAACGTCAACTAAAAGGCAAACAGCAAACAAAAAACACCCTGATGGCTGGAGATAG
>KI423299.1:0-21497 GCA_000473375.1 Anopheles culicifacies
CGAAACTCCGGGCGAGTGAGGGTTTTATTGAGCTTTTCCTGTTTTCGGGATATGACTGGAGAATGACGCGTGGCAGTGACAAACAAATCAGCATCAGGTTTCCCCCGTAACCTTTGGTGCGTTTGGGGAGATCTTGTGGACAACACTAAAAACCCCAAACCCCTTTCCCCAAGAACGACACTGCAGACGAACAAGTGCGAGATGTTTCCCAACAGGGACGCAACGACAACGACAGTGTTGTGTGCGTCGGCCACACTCTGTTGAACCTGTTTTTCCTCTCTGCTGGTATAAAAATGGAAATTCAGTTCAACTTCGAGTGGTTCTTACTCTTCAACTGCCAACCCTCCCTTCTCTCTCGTCGGTCGATGTTTACGCGCTCGTTTCTTTTCCATTAACTGGCATTCTGTGCGTGACCGTGCCTCTATAGAAAAAAACAAGGGCTTGAAGCTGTGTGAGTAGACAGAGGAGGTGGTAATAGAGAGGAAAAAAAATCTCAATGGGTGCCATATGCAAAAAGGGAAAAACTTAAACCAGACGGTTCAGTGTTTGACCGACAACATGGACCCCCGACAAGCGGTTCCCGTGTTCTCTATCGGTTGGGGTTTTTTTTTTTGCTTTTTCACCATCACACCACAAATTGCATTATCCCAACACGGTGTGTGCGAATGCAGCGATCTTCACATTTGCAAACTCTCCCTGGCACGACTAATTAACTCCAGGGCGAATGCTTGACCACGACCGGGCGGCGCGGTCGATATAATCCTCGGGCGCTACCGGGTTGGATATAAATTTATTTTCCTCTAATAATAATGTACCACACCACCGGTGGTACACTCATCCATTGCCATATCCAGCAAAAGCGGCTCAATCGGAAGTGCTTTAGGTGGACGTGATTATGTTAATGAATTGTTTACGCCCGATGGCGGAGAAAAGCGTCGTTAAAAAGCGCGTGTTGGGTTTGTTGTAGAGGCGGCACGGAACAGGCTACCAGGTGATGAGGCACGTGGCACGGGGATTTGAAAAGCTACCCCCCTTCCCCCCGATTGAGGTTTTAGTAGTTTTGCATCGCATTAATCCGATCGATGCAACTTGATTGAGTTAAGTACGGCCAGATTGTGCTCGCATAATAAAAACAGAACCATAGCATTTGTACTTGCGTGAAGTTGTCGCGGTTCATCATTAAAATAGTTGCTCGCATACATACCTGGAACGAGAAAAACAGGAGGTAATTAATTTGCTTGTTTTTTGGATAATCTCTTTAATTTTTAAAAACAACTTGTATTCAGATACACATATACGTCATGAAGTAGATGAACCTTCCCCGTGCAAACGAGTTGTCTAAAGCGCATCAATGAGTGATGATTGTTTTTCTTTGAAGTCGGAAAATCGGTCTTCAAATTAAATGGCGTAACCCACTTTCCATCCCACGGTTGGTAAGCGATGCCGGCCGCTAATCGCTTACAGGGTGTCAAGTGTATCGAATTTCCACCTACCGAGAGTGTGTCGGTGTGTCGCGGCACGAGCGAAGAGTGATTTCTGAAAGCTGCACGTCCCAATTAGGTGTGTGGGATGATTTAACTATTAGTCAGTGTTGATGGTTTGGTCGAAATGAATATGGTGGCGTAGGCAAAAACATACAATTCAATCCTTTCGGACCGTGTTGTTGTGATGAGGCAACACCCTGTTTCGGTGGCGAACGCGAGACCGTTGAGTCGTTAGGTTGTAAAACTCGAAATTGTCCCATTGGGAATTGTGTTCACCGGGGGTGGGGCAGATAGTGACACTTTCGAGTCAAAAAATATATTTTTTCTTGATGAAAATTGCCAATAACATAACTTCCACCCATATCGTTGCTTAAGTCAACTCCTCTGGGTATTCGGGGTATCATCCTCATCTCAACACGATCATGGACAAAATATTGTAATAGTAGTCAAATTGCCTCCGTTTGATGTTAGCGTCGAAAGACGCTAGATTCATTGTATAGAACTTATGGAGTCCCAACACTCACATACGCCTCTGAGACATGGACTCTGTCGAAAGTGGACGAAAACCTTCTTTTAGCCGCATTCGAGAGGAAAATTCTCAGAAATGTTGTATGGAAGGTCATTGAAGAAGCCGGGCATTATGACGAGCTCTATGAGTTATAGGATGACTTCACTGTCATAAGACTCGCCATCCTCCGGTGAGCTGGTCATGTCATGCGAATGGTACCGGACGACCCAGTCCGAAATGTCGTTTTAGGTCGTCCACATCGACAAAAAAGGAGTGGAAGGCTAAAAGGAGGAGTGAAGGGGCAGACAAATGCCAGTGCGTAGTGCCAAATATTTTTATAAACTGGAACGGAGTTCGAACCCCATTTGGGCCATCTTACTCATGACTGACTGACTATCCTGCAGCGGGTAATTTCAAGTCACAGAAGCCAGATTAAATGGCAGACGCGAAGTTGAAGAATGAAGATATTGCACATGAATTTCCAAAAATCTTAACAGCAACATCAAGAATTGACATTGCCCAAACCCCTCCAAAGAAATTGAAGAGTTGGGCAACGCCTGTTCGGGAGAGTTTTAAATAAATTAATGACAGTAAAAGCTTTACCACCCCACCGAATCGTCACTTGCAAAAGAGGAGAGAGATCTAAATTGCGTTAGCACCACTCCGTTCAAAAGTGCCCTCACGGTTAGTACACCTTTTACTCCAATAGAATCATGTGTTCTTGTCGACTCCCTTTTTTATTACCAGCCTGCATGCAGACACAGTTCTACTTTTGCCAGATGTGATGAAATTTTACACTATTTGTATTTCATTGCCCGGATGTCTTCCCGAGTCTTGCGCTATACAGCATCTGAAACGTTTTGCACCGACTGCAATTGAATGCCTCCCAGCATGCCGAGCTGCTGCGTCACATCCTTCTTCTTGGACGATAAGAAAGGAGGAAGAACAGAACAAAAAATGCAAACCTCCTCATAGAACGCGCCGGAAGAGTGGTTTCTTCCTCGCTGCTGCGAACCCGCGCACGAATCATTTTCAATCAGTTCGGGCGAGCGGTGGTACTTCCGGTTCCAAGATGTGAACACAAACGTCTTTCATCTGCGCGAGCGAGCAAAGTGCGAGGAAATTGGAGGAAAATAGCGAATAATTGAATCAACAATATGCTGGTACGGGTTTTCCGCTTTTTTCCCCATTTTACGACTCCGACAGAGAGGTAGCGTTCGTTCGCGACCGAGCCGATTTGTAAAAGGATCTCTTCCTCCTGGACGAGTCGACTCTCACCCAGTATTTGTGTGTGTAAAGCGATTTTGATCTTCCGGTTGGTTCAATTTGGTGTTCACTCATTTTCTTCCTCCGGTGCGGCGGTACGGTGTTTAGGAATTTGCTGTTTTCGCCTCCGGCAGATGAATGTGTGGCGTTTTATGTCCTAGCCGTAGACGCGCGTGTGGTATCGTCACATCCTGTATCGCACAAGTCACATATGCCCTACAGGCGGGTAGCACAATCTGCAGCATGACTTCTAAAGGCGCAAACTGCATCTCCACACCATGATTTCTTTTTTTTTATTGTAGTAGCTTCCGTCTACAGGCAAATAGCAGTTCGTTGTGGGACGACATGCGATGAAATTGATGTGAACTGCGAAGGATGCATTGATAGTGTGTCGTCTTGCGACGAAGCACGAAACATCCGCACAAACCATCTGAAAACGGAGGAAGAATTCTTTTCTCGATTGTTCAAAAAATTCACCACACAATAGGAGGAATTTCAGCTTTAACAGCATCTCCTTGCCGATGTTGCGAAGAAAGAGGGATGTCTACAATTTTCCAATTTCTATCCCCTAACAGGAGCAACTTTTAAAAGCATATAATTTTCGTGTTAGAGCCTATTTCTTTCGCGGGAAGAAGCCTGATCGGAAATCTATGTACCTTCCGTAATTAAATTCATCACTCACCGGGACGCAGCAAGAGCTTGAATGTTGCGAAACTTTACGCTGCCATGAGGACATAGTTTTACAGCGTGGACGAACCTACGAGAATCACTCCTGCACCGGTGGGCTAGTAGTCTAATTATAAAATTTTCTGCGACCAGTTTTTGGGGGAAACTTTATACAACACCGACCAATGTCTCGGAACACAAATTTCCGCTGAGCCAAAACGCCTCGTGACATTTCAGGTTCTGGCGCGCGCAACCAACACAGAAATGTAGAATTATGGTAGGAGATAGATGGTGCTCGAGAGCCTTTTCCAATGAGAAGAAGGGAGCCAAATTTTAATTCGCTTACGATGATTAATGATGCAAGTTTTTCTACTCTGAAATAGCAAAGAAAAAGTGGAACAGATACAACAGTCCTAATAAATGTAAAAGAAATCAATGGAAGATAAAATCAATCAATCGTAAGAGAGCTTTAACAGAGCCTACAAATTGCTATAATTTTATAAAATAATTTATAGCACGTTTAAAAAAACTAATGAAGCTGGAATAATGCATAATGCGATTGACAGGTAATCATCAAGGTATTTTCAAAATGTTTGAAAAGATTGCTCTTTATAACCATCATTATTCACAATCAATTTTATTACATCCACAACAAATGAACTAGAATTATTCAAGAGCATAAAACCATAAAAAGATCTCTTTAAAACTTTACCATACTTGTTGAAAATCGATCGATACGTTGTGAGGGAGTGAGTAAAACGAATCATGCGATGCGTACAAACAACAGTACGCAATGAAGCGTAAAACAATCAAACATAAAATTTAGAGACACAAAGTTTTGTGAAAAATAAAAACCCAAGCTCTAATATGGCATGGTGGTGCATTCTGTACCGTGCATGATCCGGGGCTCAATGTTTACTTAGAACAGCGCAGCATAAATTCCAGCTCAGTTACATGGAAAAGCGTTACGATCGTAGAAATAACTATACAACAATAAACGGAACACTGCAGCCCGAAAACACAAATGCTCATAAAAACCCCGTAACAACTATTTCTCGATCTCGATGGACAGAGTGCAGTGTGCAGCAGTTGGACCTTTTTTTGGGAAGTTTTTCTCCCGAATTTTGGGTTCCGTCTTGCTCTGTGCTCCTTGCAGACGGTGTTGTGCCTGTTGGATTGTTTTCCTTTCAACCGTCCTAACCTTCGTACCCCGTACGCAAACACAAAACAATTAAAAGCAATAAAATTTTAATTTATGACTTTGTTATTAAATTTTTATGCTCTTCCGATGTCTGGGGTCTCAGGTTTTTAAAAGCGCACAGTGATGATCACATCACGGTTTCCGAAACTGGATTCCCCGCGCGCGGTACAGAATACAGAGCACACCGAGAAGCACTTCAGCGCTTCCTCCTGGTGAGTAACCGAAGCAATAGTTTGCACTGAAAACGAAAGCCGAGTTGAATGTAAAATGTAGAGGAATTCTACGCTCTAGTTCTCCTTTAGCGTATACTGGGCTCGGACCTTAAAACGAGCGAAGAATCCGACGGATGTGCATTTGGAAGTAGTCATAAAACGCATAGATCAACGAATTCAACAAACCGGTCCCGGGGACTACCACCAAACAAAAAAAGGAACAAAAACTGGAGTAACAACGACGCGGTTTGGCGGTAAACCTGAGAGGCCAAACAGAAGAGAAATAAAAAAAAAGGTCACCAAGCTTTACCAAGGAGCGAATTATTCCTCGTTCCTTGGTCCACGTGTGATGATTTACGGCCGCGTAGAGGGTTTCGGGGCTGTAAGCTCCACAATTCAAGGAACAGAAGGCAAAAGGCCAACTCCCGTTGGGGCCCTCATAATTCGTGGCATTCGGGGATTGTTTTTATTTCCCTTTTTTCCATGACCCTTTTCACGAAAGGAAGAAGAGGAAGGAAAAAAACATTAGCGAAATGGATCTACAACCCAGAAAGGTTTCTCATTCCGATACGTCTAAATGTTTTCAATATTTTATCCATAAGCCAATATCCACTTGAAAATTCAGCACATATCGATAATCGAATTTCCCCTCACAGAATGACGATATTATTCAAACACAAACGAGATCACGTACGCATAAAGGGATCTTCCAACTGCAACAAATATTAAACCATCACCTAAGCTAATGCGGTTCCATTTCCTTCTATTCGTAATCAAGCAACTGCAACATGATAGTGGAACATGGAGTTCCAACTATTTCCTCAAAGGTTTAACACATGTGACTACCGCACGTGGCGTGGTGCATCATCTGTCCAGTTGGAAAACATGCCCTCGGAGTAACGGATTAGACGGAGTCTTGCACATCGCGCTATGCATGGCATCGAACCGTTAAGAAAACATTAACAACATTAACAGCATCCGTGTCCAAATATTCGGAAGTCATTTGATGGTTCAACAAATTCAACCGCCTGGCAGCAGCCAGAACGAACAGATTCCAACAGGACGCACAGCAAAACTGGACAAACATACTTCCACGTCTGCGCGGGGTTTTATTTACTTGTACCGTACGGAAATTCTTCGATATGAGTCGACGGTTCAATGCAGCTTCTTGCCTCTCTCAAAGGTTCGATATCGTCGTCTCGGTGATGCGGGTTTGGCTGTATATATCTAGGCTCGGATCTCGGAATGTGTCGGTGCAGTGTCAGACCGAAATGCTGGCCTGCTACCATCGACTATTTGTCCAACAAAACGAACTAAACTACGCTTGTAGCTCTCGACACACACACACACAGAAAACAAACTCCCAGGGAGGCCTAAACTAACAACGCGGAACACAGACGATGTTCCTTCGGTTTGCTTCGGAGTGGAACATGGAGTGTGGTGTGAAAATGATCAAACTCTATAAACCACTTGTGAAAACAATAGTTCTAATGATGCAACAGTAGCGTTGGTAAGATTTCTTTCGTCTACAAAGGAGAAATTAAAATTTACCCAATTTTCTCCAATATTCGTCCACAACTCACCACTCATTCATAAGCTCGCCTAGTATGTTTGAATAATTCCACTAGCAGTAGAAATATTCTTCCATCCCCAAAACCGATTGCAATACATCATCGCCGTTAATGGAAAATAGCCTGCCGGTGGCAATTTTGGATGCGGGAAATCCATAAAGTGTCTGGATATAGAGATATACGAATGTTGCTCTCCTCTTTCTAGACCCATTCTCGGTGTCTTGGAAATTGCCCGTGGCTGTGAAAACGGTGGCACAACCACATCAACTCCCAATAGCGAAGGCATCGGGCACAATAAACGGTTATGACATACGGTCGTCGGATCAGGCCTCCCCCGGTAAATTGGTCCCCCAAGAGCCGACCGGATATCGACTAGAGTAAACAAAATGTCAACTCTTTTTCTTCGCCATAATTTTGGGGAGCCATATTTTTGTGGTTATAATAGCCGCCCCAAGCCTTAGCTACTCTGGAGAGTTTGGAGCAAGGGAATGAAGATTCTAGCGACGCAAACCTCGACGGGAATCGACGGGAGTGTCGACAAGTTGTCTATCCGCTGGCAAGATGTCTAAAATCCAAGCGCCATCCGAGCGGTTTGGTTGAGTTGGGCGCGATATCTAGCCATGCTTAGCTTCCTCGTCTGGGGCTGGGTGATGCATTGGAACTCGTTTCTTTTTTTCGTGTGTGAGGCCTTCATCAAACCACTATCCCCACCAGAAGTCAATGTTCGGGAACTTTAAATGCTCCGGCAATCCTAGAGGCGGCATTGTACTAAACTGACACATTTGTTACGATAATCCCCGGCATGGAATGGCCGGGTTGTGATGTGGTACGCTATGCGATATAGCAAGAATTTACGGTTATTTGTACAACGCCTTCCAACCGATTCTGGGATGCTGTACTGTCGCCGCTCCCGTATAGCTAAACCCTTCCCGAATGGCTCAATCGGAGGGATCGATCGTGCTTAACCGCCCACGGGACCAAACCGCACCGAAGTAGGAGAGTAAATGGGAATGGCCACGGTTCACACTTTGCTATGGGATGATATCACCTCATGTAACTGACAATATTTTTTTGTGGTGGTGCTCCAATAATAGTGCACAATGGGAAAAGGGAGTTCTGTTTCCTGCCGTACGGAGATAAACAGTAATAATGAGCGTTGAATTATGACACAGCCCCGGAGGAAGGCAGCATCGATGTCATTGTTCTTTGAATTATTTCTTCATCGTTTCTACAGAAGAAATAACACGGTTGGATCTTTTTTTTTTGCTAACGTGGTGTGGCGCAGGTTCGCTAATGATCGATACACACAACCTCTCCATGTGTAGTGAGAGCATTATACATTTATGGTTTTTGCTACACCTCTAGGAACTAGCAAGAATTCATTCCGTATTCTATGAACATTTCCATCACAATTAAGCAAAGGTGCGATCGACGTTTCCATCAGGTGGTGCAAAATATACCTTTTAAAGGAAGCAAGAACAGCATAAAATATTCCACGTACCCACTCCGCCGTGCTAGAGACGCTCTAGCACCACCGTTCTTTAATAGGCCATATAAATTCAATGTCTTCTTGTCCTGGAGACGATGCCGTCTCGCAAGAAGACGACGGTATCGCAACGTACAGATGCTACCCCTTGTCGCTCATCATCGCTTATTGCTGTCAAGTTTTGACCAAAAACGGTCCATCATTCTGAGGTTCTCGCATGGTATGGTTCGGTGCCACCGTATTTTTTTCTGCTCGCAATCCCATTCCCATACCAGACCGGATCGATCTGTAACGAATTGAATTCATAATGTGTTTCCCTCGGACGCTGATCGTCTTGGAAAGAACACCGGTGCTCTCGTCTAAACAGGATTGGAGTCTGGATGGGACAAAACTACATTTCTGGCGTGTTTCAAGAATTCATAAGAAAAAGGAGACATCGTGCAAAATCTCATTTCTTGTTGCTCTCCATATATTACTACACTCCAGTTTGGTTTGTTGATAAGACCGGGAACACGCGATGTAATTCGCCATCGCCTCCGTTCGCTGGAAGAGAAGGTGACAAGACGACGTTGCATTCCTAATTGTGACAGAATTGACCAACAAAAAAAAACCATTACACGATTGGCTGGACGCGGCAATGATCGCTATGGTTGGCATTTGGAAAATCTGACAGTTGCCGAAAACATAAAACGGTTTGTACGTCCCCATGAAGATCCTGAGGGATCTCCCGTTCTGGAGAGCATGCACGGAATTTAATTAGGACCTTCCGCTTTTGGAATTGCGTGGCGTTTTTGTTTCAATTCTGCACAAAACCTTGTCCCGATACGATCTGACAAGTGGACAAAAGTTATATTGTTATGGTGTCGATTTGGACGAGCGGTTTCAACTGCAACCAGAGCACCACAGTTGCAGAGCTTCAGGTGTGTCTCCAGGGGGACAAGAATCGATCGAATGCATCGGAGGCTCTCACACTGATCAATTCTGTTACTATGCGAGTGAAAAACGAAGGATACGCTTCAGTTTCGAATCACATTTTGGGGAGAATTCTTAACCAGACCACGTCCGTGATGGTCGCACAAATTAAAATTCATACCGCGAATAGTTGCGTACATTTTTCGCCCCATTCCTCGAACGCCCCAATCGGTGCGGGATATGAAGAGCTGGTGGTGGCAATTAGTGCAAAATGTAAACATCAATTCGTTAGACTCAGAAGAGCCAGTTGAGAAGTACACGCTAAAGTTTAATGGCTTCCTCGAGGTTTATGCTGTCGATAATGAAAAGAAGAACTGTCGATAAGGAACGACACACGCTACTGCTGCTTGCTACCGTTGTAAACATCCAACCATCCAAGCCAGAAAAACGAGAAGAGAAAAAAAGGAGATTCTACACGCCAGTTTGATGAGGAGGTCGTGTGTCAGAAAGTGATAAGATTACTCTGTAAAAAGACCGAGTCTACAGGAAATAGATTTGAATGTGCTGTCCGGCGTTAAATGTGTAGCTGATGCGATTAATCGCACCCGAGGGAGAAGAGCCACACTCACGAAAGTGAGATAATAGTGTGTCCTACTGACACACGAGAGTTGCGTGATAGTTTGAGTGACAGATTTGTAATGTCAACCAAACCACAGAGCCCAACAATCAAATTGTCACTTGAACTGACTTTTGAATGATTTGCCTTTTTTAGGAGAATAGTACACAGAATAGAAATAATCAAACAGGCGACTTCGTAGCTTAGTTCATTCACTTCAAACTGCGGACCCAACAAGTTCGTTAAAGCGAAACTTTTTACTCCAACACGACAATTCCCTCCAGGCTATGGGATGTTAAGCAAAAATTCGTTCATAGTCCAAATACTCTCCAAAAAAACTTGCTCCCAGGATAACCACAACCCATTGTTAGTTTCAGGCTTTTCCAATGCTCTGAGCTCAATCGTTAGGAGTGAAAAGGATATGGAATAAACATAAAAATCAGCTTCTAATACATACCCAAACGCAGGCACTATTATTATCGGCTATCGAAGAGAGGTAAACAAAGTTTATCCAACCAAGTTCTTCTTACATCAAAACATTGACTGTGCTGTCGCTTTCAGGCAGGAGGAGGGGTAAAAGCAAACTATTTTTCCACCAGCCCGTTACGGAAGAGCGGCAAAAAGTTTGTCAGCGTAACTGTGTCCTTAAAAATTGTAACACAAACCGGATCCTTCGATTCCGGTGGGCGAACTTCTAGGCTGAGTAGCGAAACACGGAATCGAAGTTAAAAACCGGACACGTATGTTTTTCCCTGACATCCCCTGAGATGGTGGAGAGGGGGAAAAAGGAAGATCGGGGGTTGTTGTTGATGATTATATGAGTTTGGTTTTGTCATGTTTTCATAAAACAGATTTTCAACGGATTTTGTGGCAACCGTGTGTCGCTTCTTGACGAGAAACCGATGCACAATGCGGAAAGGGATGGGACGAAAAATCAACAAATGTGCTGACCATGGATAACAATGTGTGGTGTGGTGGAGGAGTTTTGTTACCTGTCCGGCAAGGGATGGGAGAGGAAAATCCCTTTTCGGTTGCCCCGTGAAGCCCAAAACCATCCTCTTGCTGGTTTGCCCTAAAAGTTCGTGAAGAACTATCGGTGACGCAGTGATAATGATCGGAACCGCCTCGAGGCCTCCAGGGAGGTAGTGGAAGGGAGAGGAAAACCCGAGGAGACAGTCAATATTTAACCTGTCAGTGTGGGCTTTCCTGTCGATTGGATTTGGATGGAAGGAAGAGGAAAAAAAAAAAAACAGTTTCCTAAAGTGTCCCACCGTAGGGAGTTGTACCTGCCAGCCTGGCACACAACACTCTAGGAACTAGGAACCCTGTAACCCGAGCAAGAGGTTTTGCGTCAGGTATAGGGAAGGGCCACCGATGAAAAGTTCTTTAATTGATTTATAACACGTAGCACACAAGAAGGGATCGAAGGATTGCAGGTCTTCCATTCAGGATCGGTGCTCAGGTAGAGAGAGGATAGATAAGAAGTGAAAGGTGAGTTTTGTTGGGACACAGCGGACTCTATTGAATTCCCCGCGTCCCCCGGGCTTACCCACGAAAGGAGATGCGCATTCGTCTCTTTCCTACCAAATCGCTCCCAAAAAAGGGATCTTTTTCGAACACTTTCTGGATCTGGTCTGGGAAGAAGCCTAAAAGATACTGCTGGACATTACCACCCCGGGGCGTTCGGGAAATTTTAGTATTTTTCGTTTTTGTTGAGATTCTCGCTAGGATTATTCGAATGGGTTTGGATTATTTGGTGTTCTGTCACCTTTCGTAATGTGGCCTTTTTGTATTTTCTTCCTCCCTGTGCTGGGTACATTTACTCTAGACGATGATGCTAACAAACGATGATCAAATGCGAGGCGATAAAAGGAAGCCGGATCAGGGAAACCGGAAAACCGTCATTTCATTTCAACAGCAGCAAATCACTCAATGAGAAGAGAGTGAAGTTTTTGGGAAGGACCAAGGAAGTAAAAAAAAACAACCTCAACACTCACACAGAGACACCGAGCGCGTCCTTCAATCATTAGCCAACGAGATCGGACCTCGAACGGTGGAATGATGGCGAAGAATAGATTCATTAGGAAAGCATCCTGGTTTTCGAAATTGATGAATAGAATAGGCCGGAGTGAAAGGAGCGGACTTGGTTCAGTGAGCGCCCAAGGAGATGTATTGTTTGCCGCCACCGCTCCCCTCCCCCGACGTACGCGTGCCTCCGGGATCTCTGGGAGTGTTTTCTAATCAGCGACAAACGAAAAGGATGATGATTAGCATCGAATAAACGCGCCTTGTCATCGTGAGTCGGCATGGGCATGTTCCGTTTTGTTGCTGACGGTGGGTGGCCGCCAGCAAGAGCCGGGATGGGTTCTCATTTGCTTTGTTTACACACAACACAGCATTTCACAGTGTTTTTGTACGGAATCAGCTTTATCGCTACCGTGCGGGGGAAAGCTGGCTTGACTTGAGGACGGGCTTTTGTTTTCCGTCACGAGCGAAAAAAGTTAATTCGTTCCGGGTGTTATTCATAAGGCACGGAGTGGGAATTGGGATCGTTTGTTGATTGAAAAGGATGGAAAATTCGGACCAAACATTTAAATTGTCTCCTTCACCATTACATGGATCGAGGACGTCACACGGGAAGATATTGAGCAATTCCAAGGTGGAAAGTTTTAATTGATTTCGACATGTCCTGTTGGTGGTTTCTTAGAAGGTTTTCCAATTTTACACAGTGAAAACATATAAGATCATTCGCCGTCAAATATCAAAGCAACATCCAATTCCATATGGGTTTGGTGTTCCTCGCCCAACGAACAGGGAGTTGAGTTCATTTCCCTGTACGAAAACATTTGTTTGGAGCATCTCGCACACGCGACCTGGAAACGTCAAAATGGTTTCGGTGTTGTGTTTTCCTCCCTTTTCCCCGAGCAGTTGTCAGGACACTTGACAGTACAACACCGACATATCGCATCACCCCAGAGCGCAAAAGGTTTCCCCAAATTCCCAGCCCAGCTAACTGTTGAAAGGTGTTGAAAGCATCTCCAGAGGTGACGTTAAGCAAACACAATACCCGCTGAGGTGGGGAGTTCCTTCAGGTATGCGCGCGGACGTCTGTTCGGGGAGTTTGGGAGCTAAAATCCACCATAACGCAGAACCATTGTGGTAAACAATTAATACAGCACTGAGGCGATTTCTAGACTTGATTCAAAAATCGACCAAGACATTTGTGCGGCAACAGACGGTAAATCATGTGTTCCCCCCCAACGCGGAAACCTGTCGGGAAGTTTTTACACAAAAAGGCTCGCTTCCGGCAATGGAAAACAGTACTTGTTGTGGTCGTGGCGTGCAAAAACATTCTAAAAGCCGTGCTTGAGAAACTGTTTTTCAGCGTGCCTTGGGAAACTCCCGCCACTTCGGAAGATGGGAATGGAAAAACTTACCTAGCAGTCTCTGGACTTCGATCACGTTCAGGAACAGATTTAGATGAGCGTGGCCGGCCGCCACCAGCAGGGACAGCAGTAATCCAACGTAAACACATAAATTCGTCATTCTGCCGGGTTCGTCGGTTGCTCCGAAAGGGAATGGGGATTTTTTAAACTCTTTCCTTGCTGGGCCCCGTTCCTTCTACGAGCTGTTTATGCTGTTTTTTCGTTTCTTCACCACCGCAAGTCGCTCGTTATGCGCGCTTTTCTTTGCTGCCTTACTTTTTTCTTTTCTCCAACCGCCGGCGATGCTCACCGGTCTATTTCGTGATCTTGCTTCGCTTCACTTTCGTACACGTTTTTTGGGTTTTGGGTTTTGTATTTTCTTGCCTTAATTTTGCTTCTCTCGCACTGCACACACAACACCACGGCTGGTTCGATTTTGGATTTACATTCGTGTACACTCGGGCGCACTTAACACATCATCACCGATTTGACCGGAACACGCGGGAGTATGGATGTAAATACACCCGCGAAGATGACGCTCGTTTGCGAGATCGAAACAGCAGCAGTAGAAGTAGAAGTAGTAGTAAGTAAAAATAAACCCCAAGTAACACAGTAGGCTTTCGAAAATGTCGAAGGTTTTTCGAACGTATGCAATTTTGTGATGAGGAGAAAGATAATTGATCAAATTATCACCACACGGTAGACACACGGTTGGACAGTTAACAGCGTTGTCGACGGAATTGATTCTTTTGGAAGCTGTAAGTGATCGCTGCTTAACTGTGTATGAATGGAACACTTCACTTAAAAATAGATCATTCTTCGAAACGCTTTTATTGAAAGCTATTTTGTAATAAAAGACACAAACACTTTTCACTCGACACCGGCACAAAATCACACAAGCTTATTCTTTTATTTTCTCACGACGAAAAACACAACATTGTGATTCCATTTTTGTTTGCTTTCACCAGAAAAACATCTTCGTTTCATTCAATAAAACATTCGTTTTATTGTAAAATACCTTTTCTTTCACCTAATGCACTAATTTGCAGCAGATTAATGACACGATTAAACGTCGAATGCACTTTGCGGTGCACGCGTAAACATTAGCAGCGAAAGACTCGTTCGGAATGCTTTCGAAACCGGACGCTAACACGCACGCACGGAGAGACGGTACATTAGTGACTGTCTATACCACCGCTGGTTTGTTGGGCTGTTGGGCTGCACAGCCTGCCCGCAGAGATCAAGCAAACGTGCCCGCTCTCTGCAGTGTGCGAGAAACGCACGCACTTTTCTCTCTCAAACAACTTGTTGTGAACGGTAAAACGGAGAGCAAGGAGAATCGACAGGGTTCGTCGATTGCTTATGATGATGTCGAATAAAAATGATATTTTAAGCGTGATTTCTGATTTTTATGGTTTGGCTTTAAGGGGAAATAAATTATCGAAAAGCCGCATTCACTTTTTCTTTTGTTAAAAATCCCATTAATTGACCAAGAAGTGTGTTTTTTTTCAATATAAAAATTCGCACAATTCCAAGCCCTGCTACGTTTTCCCGTTTTCTCTCTAGCAATGGAACAAATCGAAAAGTAGATCTCCACTCTCTCTCTCTCATCTATTCGGTGCTCTCTCGCGTGAAAAATGCGTGTTTATGCTGTCAATTTACCGGCCGGTTTTTGTATACACAGTGAAAGGTATTTAAATTTGAACATTGCATAATTACGGCATTGGCTAATAGAATGGTGATATAATTTGATTTATTATTAAGGTAGAGTTTCATTATTTTAAATCAGCTAAAATTCAATTCTAATTAACTGTGGGGAATACGCGTTTGTTCTTATAGCTCAATGCTGTCAAAATGCTGTCACTATGCTCGTTTGTTTGTTATCGCTTCAAATTTTGGTTTTTTCTATCTTTTTTCAATTAAATGCATTATTTTTAAGTTTCTTTTTCAATTTCTAGCTTAAATAAGCCCTTTTTTAGTCGTAGTATAAGGTCAAGAGCAATTTCAATCTTTTTCCTTCGTTCCGGCCTATCAAACGATGTCAACTTTTTGGTCAAATTGTTCATTTGCATGCTGCGGGTTCAGTCATTAAAATAAAACAGACACAAAAGTCAACTAAAATGGAGCTTAAGGTCTTTGAATTGATTTTACTATGAACCACGTATAAATCGTATTGGTAAAATGGATTTTAGATTTGTTTATTCATTTCTTTTATACTTCGTAGTATTTAAGAAAGTTGTGAAGCCGATCCATTAGACAACGGCGGTAAAAAAATAAGATTTTTATTTTACTCTTAAAAGCATGTTTAATGCAGGGTTTTAGCTTAAAAGAAAACACCAATTTTATTATTCACTTCAAGTAAAATAGTGTCTTTGTTTTTACATGAACCACTCAGCAACTTCCCCACCCCTATGCCCGATATTAAATATTATCCACTATCGTGTGAATGATAATTCCTATCTTAAGCGAAACATGCCGGTTCGATGTTCGGTGGCTATTTTCCCCGCAGTCATTTTCTTTTTGTTCGATTCCCATACTAAGCCGGAAAAGCCTCCGCACAACCATCCGCTAGGCGACAATATTTTGCTAAAAGCTTTTGCGCTAACAACAATGTTGTGCCCACGTAACAAATGGCCTCGCATAATATGGTGCGAACCAAGCTCTACCATGGACCATTAAATGGTGGCGGGGTTTGCCGTCCTTCGTGGAAAGCGTATGATATTGCCACTCCACTCGCTTCACGTTGTGGCCAATTTCATTTGTGGTTTTGTTGCGTATTTTCTCACCCCCTCCCATTCCACCCGTTGCCACCCACTTGAGATGATCTCTCTAATCTCTTATCTTAATTAATCGCTATCATATTCGGTGCGTGTTTCATGTGAATCATCCATTTTTTCCAGTACAGCTTCCAGGTGCTGCCAGCTCCCAGCTGGAGCATAAGCGTACATTTGATGATTGATAAGCACCCTCCTCGTATTTCTTTTCCTTTTTTGTCTTAAATTTAAAACATCCCCCAACGGTTTGTTGGGGTTTCATTTTTGTGAGTGTACGTTACAATAATGTTTTTATTTACTTACTTAGCAAACTGCTACTTAACACCCCTTCCATATCGTGGTGGCGGTGCTTTTGAGAGCACTCACTATCGTGTCGTGTTTGTAGACGTGCTTCCTTGATTTGTTCTTGATGCCGTGCTTCGAACTTTTCCGCTCGCAAACAAGGGCTCGTACACATCGTGACTTCCTTCGGCTTGACTGCGTGAGTGAAGCTTTAATGGTAGGCCGCTTCCAAGTCACAGGACAGTGTTTACGCAGTAAGGTGATAGCAAGTACGTTACGGTTTCGTTTTTTTCTTGGTTCTGAAAAATGAGACATCTTGTTCTCATTTAGAAATTGTGGGGGATAATTTTTTCTAACGATCCTTACTCATGTGCACACCCTAACCATCTCCCTCGCTGGTGGCCATCAATTAGATGTTTTCATCACCATTCACCGGCATTTTTTTTTCTATTCTGCTCCCGAATATTTAAAATCGTCCCCATGCGTAGGCCTAATTTTATTTTTTCTGCTTCGGGTTCTTACACGTACCACGTGCGACCACCGGAAGAAGACCCTACCGGCGAGAGTGAAGCGCGAGTGATATGAAAAAAAAATAAATAAACGACAATGGTTGTTGATTCCACCGGTTCATTAAAATTTTAAATATTTGTTAAACGTTGGCGCATCGCACGATTCTGTGTCTTAAAGCTTTTTTTTATTTTGGGAGGGACGGAACCTTTCCATTCTGTGTCTTTCGGCATTTTTTATTTTGTTTTCAGAAAATAAATTTGCTTTCCCTCTTTTCGAAGGTGAAAGTCTGGAACGAGACCACACAAAAGGAGCGGAAGTTTAGAACGGTCCCAGTGGAAAGCGAGAGTCGTAATGATGCGTCGGAAATAACGGTTGTGAAAAGTTCGTAAAAAGTCAATGCACCACACAAAGGGTCAACAAAGCTACAGCTGCACGCTGATGCGCTAAAGGTGACGTATGCAAATGCAATCAGGGCCCGTCCATTTATTACGTAACGCTAAAATTGGAATCTTTCGACCCCTTCTTCCCCACTATCGTAACAAAACGTAACGTTGGGAAGGATCCCCCTCAAATATTACGTAACGTAACACCGAACTCCCCGCATCCTATTTTATTTTTTTCCGCAACAAATACAAAAAAATCCAAGCTGCAAATATAAAGCATTTCATGACACGAGCTGGAAGTCTTAATTTAACAAAATTAAAGAACTAGAGAAAACGAGCAAAAATCTGTTGAAAGTAGGTGAACGTAGTTGACTCCAAATAACGATTCATTCACTCTGAGTTAACTCACTAAAAAGAGTTGTTATTCCCAACTATAGTTTCTATGCGTTTAGTGAGCTAGTGAATTTGAACAGGGTAAAGTGCTATAATATTATTCTCAATTTTGTAGATCAGATGGAAAATAGATGATATAAATGACAAAAAATTAATTGTTATTCATTAAATTTGGAGATTCTTCTTCTTGTCTGGCTCTAGAATCTCGAGAGGTCTTGGCCTGCCATTTCGGGCTTCCGTGACTTGAAAGTACCCGCAACAGGATAGTTAGTCCTGCGTACGGGGGAACGGCCCGAATGGGATTCGAACCTCGGTCCTGTTTAGATTAATTAGTAAGTCGGTCCTGTAATTTGGAGATTAGTAAGTCAAATAAAAAGTGAAATCAAAAAAACTATAAACTCGTTCAATGGCTTGCCTCAGAGGTAGTTAAGCTAAGAAAAAGAAGACCTATTCTTCTAACGATTAAATCAAAAGATATAAGCATTGCAATCCAAAAAACAACTCACATGCAATGTATGCCTATCCAGAATTGGTTATTTCGGACATTTGGACGAAAACAATATTCCATTTTTTTTCTGTACAGAAGGGCGAAAACATATTTGTCCTGAGATTATTTAAATCCCAAGTTTGTACGACTTCGCTATCCAAATATATCAAGAAGTAAAAGCGCAATAGTCACCCAAGTTGATAGCATATGGTTAAATAATGTTACGTAACACAAAGTGGACCCCCCTCTCCCCCCTCTGTAACAACACGTAACGCTAGAAATAACCCCCCACTTCGAGCGTTACGTAATTAATTGTCCACGCCTCATTGTTTTTAAGGGGTTTTGTACCAAACCAATATTTAAAGTATTTTAAAAATGTACATTTCTTGATAAAAATAGAGATGGGATGTAGATTAAAGAAGCTTAAGATCAACTTTTCTCACAACATTTTTCCGCGCTAAAGCTAGCTAAGGCAGAGTAACGCTTTTTTCCTGGTGAAAGCTCCTACGTGTCCTCGGATGTACGGCAGAGTAAATAAAATGCTTCTTCAAACCCCCGTTTTAGCCAAGACCTTTAGCTAAGACGGGGGCCCCGTACCGAGGGCGGTGGGGGAGCAACAAAGCTAGCAATGCATCTCGGAGGATGCACTAAACAAATAGCAATGCGCTGCAATTGCAAGCAGCAGGCATCCGGCATCACCGTGTGCAGAATGACAGAAAAATAAGGCCAAGTGGCACTGCGGGAGACAGAACCAAACAAACAGTGCCATCAAATGTAAATCATGCACCGTGTGTATGTGTGTGTGGCTTCATCAGAGGAAGTCCTTTGCTGGGTTTGCGCAAACCAAAACGGTGACGAATCGTATGGCGTATGGTACGATTTGCATTTAGAGAGGATATTACGGGGTGTTTTTTTTTTCGCTCTCGTTTCGTTTGCCGCTTGTTGAACATATACATGTCCGGTGGTGTCGTTGAGGTCGGAAAATGCAAATGCCGTGGTTGAATGGATTTGATTTGAAAACATCAAAACATATGTTTTTCTTTCTTTTTGTTGCGCGTTACGGTATGGTTCTTTAGTCTTTTAACAAGCGCCCCGAGCGGTTGGGAAGCTGTGTTTTATGTTGTGTGAAAAGTGACCTAGTTTATACAGCTGTGCAGCCACGGGTAGTACTGTCATCGACGGTTGAGTTCATTTGATCCTCCCCAAGAAGAAGACCTCCCCAAAAACCCGAGTGTACAAGTGTTCAGCGTATAATGCAAGAAAAGTTTAAAAATTTCAACAGCGATCCACAACAATACAGCGAAAACTTGCTTCCGCAAATACTTCAAGTGTTGGGTTGCCGGATTTTCAATTCTCACCCCCACCGGAGAACTCACCCTGTTGGCTGTTTGTTTCTCCACTATCAACCCGACCGGTGAGCTCGAAATGGTTGTAAAATTCGATTATCCTTTAGGCAAATAGGTCTCCCAGAAACGCCTCGACCAGGGAGTTCCAGGGAATCATTTTTCCTCACAAGTGCTTTGCCACTCAAAAACTCCTCCCCTAAAAGTTTATACTTCCATGGAAAGAAATTGGAAAAACCGGCTAGAGTGGCAGCTCTTGGAAAATTTGCTCGAATTAAAGGTAAAGTGCAAGAGTTTGTTTTAATTGATTTGTAGATATTTTTTTCCATACCTGGAAGGTACTACTGGGAAATGGGACATGCCAGAAACCCAACCAAACAAACATCCATTTCTTGCGTAAATTAATTCAAACAAATAAGCTTGTGAAGTTTGTTTGCCCAGTTGGGGGTCATTTGGGTCCACTTATTTGAAGTGTTGTTCGTTGTTGGTGTGTCAACGGATGGACATTCTTGAAGCATATTTCCGGCTCGAGAATGGAGAATAGAATTGGAAAGTCTGGTGGCTCTCGTGTCGTGGTTTTAGAGCCTCTCGATTATAATTGAATTATCCCTACAAGAAGTCGTTTAAACTTTGAGAATAGCGAAGGGTCAATTTGCTGGAGTTTTAACCCGCACGACACCTAAAAGAATCCTAACAGCAGTTGCATAATCTCAAGTTTCCTCCACAGACGAGTTAATGCTCATGTTAAAACCGTAGATCATCTTTACTCTCCTCCATCGAGAAGATATGCGTGAAGCGACTCATATGCAATGAGATGTTGCAGCGAAAACAACAGTTGCACAAACATTCACGCACGCAGCGTATCGAATGACGAAATTCGACACAAATCTTTGATGCGTCAAGCGTGATAGAGAGTCGATCAAACTGGCACGGTGTCACATTTCGGACCACATGTGCATGCGCCACAGCTGAAAACAAATTTGGTTTCCGATGAAGTTTTTCCTGGCAACTGATCTCGTGGGACACGTTGCAGGTTGTGCTCTTCAATGTTTGTCAAGTACTGGGTATGGAAACACTTGTGACCCCAAGAAGTTGCTGTGAAACAAAAAAGGTGTTTTTACTGTAAATTAATGACAAATGCATTTTTTTTACTTGATGCTTTATGCTTTATGATGAAAACCCGAAATTAAAATACAGCTGACGCATGTCAGGATGCGGTTGATTGATTTTTGGAATGTTTCAGCTGGAACTATCTGCGAAACGAAATCAAAAGAGCGTAAAACATTATTTATAATACCGTTGAATGGGCTTTTAAAAACATGTCATTAATTGTATAATTCAATTACGACGCCCATAGTTTGGTATTCATCGTTAGGTTGTAATCCGCAAAATAGGAAGAGCCCTTCATTATGGTAAACCCGAGTAATCCATACCTAAACTATCACCTCCAGATAAGATCTACGACCCATGTCCTAGTGGAGAGTGGATCCCCACCCCAAAAAATAGAACCCTGCTCTTTCCATCTTATCGGCAACATCAAATAAATACACGAAAAAAAGCCTTCCATTATCACCCCTAGAGGTATTTGATATGTTCAACATTGGCAAACAGCGAAGGACGTTATGGGAGCATTGAGGTTTTTAATGAAACGTGAAACACGCCAACGTAAAACCCCTTTGTATCGAGGTGACAGGCATTAGCATCGACCATTACACATCATCAGTGCCGGAAGTGAGCAATGAGTCAGCAACGATAGCCCCCCAAAAAAAGAGCTGATCTTGCCCTGACACGTGGGTCTGTTTGTTGACGCGTGTACGTTATTGCGGTAGGGTGAATTAAATTACCTTTATTTTTACGACATCAACACCTGCCTGGTGAGCTGGTATGGACCGTGGTCTAATTTCTGTGTTTGCGCTGGTTACTTTTTTTCCTTCGAGAGCGAAGCGAGTAGCCATAGCATTTTTGAACAGCGATTAGA
>AXCM01002979.1:0-28202 GCA_000473375.1 Anopheles culicifacies
CAACCCGACCTTTCACCGTGCACAACTCCAAACTCACTCGAAGCCCTTAAAATGTTGGATCATGGGCGAAGAGGAGAGGTTGGCAACGGACACGAACACTCACACACACACACACGCAACAAATGAACGCGATCGACGGGATGTTGGGAAAAAGTGTGCAGTTGGAAAAATTGTTCAAAGTGTGCCTACGGGTCGGGACCACCACCAGGGCGCAGCTGTTTGACGGGACCACAGCAACCGATCCAGCGCGTCCGATCGTTCACAGAGTACTGACTTCAAGACGATCTTGGCGATTTTCTCGAGCTCTTGGCTAAGGCCCACGGTACGGTTGCCTGCTCGTGCCGGATCAACTGGCGTTCGGGCCACGTTCGGGTCGCGGTCGGGTTGCGTTTGTGCGTGCGCGGCAGGCAGCGGGACGCGTGCGGTCCAGAATCCGGACGCGGTTTGACCGGCAAGATGGCAAGAAAATGTTACCGACTGGCTCGGGCCCGTTAGTAGTGATTCGAACGTTCAGAACATTCGATCGGAGCCGCGCGCGCGTGTGTTGCTTGCGTGTGGATTCCGTTGGCCAAAGGCACGTCCGCGTCCGTGTTGTTACGAATCGTTGCCACAGCACGCACGGGGTGGGGTTTGGTTTTCCTTCTGGGTGGGTGGTGCATTTTCCCCCCGACCGGTTTAAAAGCATCCGGGCTCGGAGCAGGCTGCTCTGGGCTCACGCACGACGCACGATCAGCCCTCGAAACTGAACTTGACATATTGTACTCATTTTGCTGGCCGTTAACCGCATAAAAAACCGCTACGTGTTGTTGATCCTTCGCGCGTGTTCGAAGGATTCGTTTCCAGCAGCGTGGTCTGGCGTGGACAGTTAACTCTCGTGTGCATGTGTACTCTGTAGCTGCCGGTGTCGGGCGGTCGAATAGGTAGCACAGTCGAACAAACGAAAATCGCAATCGCGTGTGAACAGTGTGTGCGTTGCCGAAACGGAGAGCCATGTTGCGGGCCGCGGACCCCACGCTCCCGGGGGGTCTGGAAAATAAGGACACCGTCCACCGGAGGCGCCGATGTTCCGTACGCTCGGTGACATTTAGTGTGACACTCTTCCTGACGTGCTTGCTGCTGCTGGTACAACCATCAACGGCAGTGGTATGTGGATATTACTTTCTTTTCTTAATTTAATTTTCAATGTTACTACAGAGAACATACTGCATCATTGCTAAACTTAGGTGCATATGAATTAACACTTTTGTCGTAATTAATCAAAATTAATTACACATTTTTTATCATGCACCTGATATATCTGAAGACAGGTAGTCATCTCTCTTTAAATGATGTGTCTGCTTAAGATGATCTTCCGAACACATGTGTGACTGGTTGCGCTAAGAAGACCTGACTTTATTGAATATATTAAGGGATCCTTATTTTTGCATGAACATTTTTAGCTATACTTCTTGCCATTTAGTCCAAAGTATTGAAGAGATCTCTTAATTTTGTAGCACTTTTCTTGCTTACTGCTGTAAACCGTCTGTCTAAAGTTGAGACTAAAACTCAAAGCCGGGAATTTGGATAACTTGACCATTACCGGTGTTGATATCTGTGCACCCTGAGTTTAAGCGATAATTTCCTTAGAGCCTTGTCAATACACTTGATCTTAGCCTTTAGGCCGAGAAGCGATAGAGCCTTGTCCAGAGCCAGAATAACGAATATGCTGGTCCGGTTGCATCGTCAGTAATCAAATCGATGCGAGATCATATTTTCGTTGCAACTTCTAGTCTTAAGACTCTTCTGAACCAATAATTCTTATTGCAAATTATGTTTAATAACGTTGGTGCTAATTTGCCAGACGAAAAAAGCTCGTCAACAATGTCTTGGCAATTGCTATGGCATATTAATCCTCATTTCTGGCGGGCATTTGATTTTCCGCACGTCTTGCTGCTTCATCACTTCTTGCCTGAAGAAATTCGATCCCTTCCCCTTCAAAGTCCAAGCACCTTCTCCTTCGGCGATCCCTACTCTTTTACGCTTAACACATTTTTTGCGCCATCCTCACCATTGCGACTCGTGCTCAGATGTCCGAATCAGCGCTTCACATGCCAACGCAACGTTTGCCTTATCAAACTGGGAAACGGTTCGCCAATGGGTCGACTTTCCGGCTGGGTTGCGAACGACAACGCACTTACACTGGCCAGTGGCGACATCCCAGCACACAATTCTCGGTAATCGAGCGCGGCTCAAGTAATGAGGTTAAAGTTGAAGTGTTATTTTTAACGCTTTCCGTCTCGTTTGCTCCCGACGTTGGAAGCTGTGGAGCTGTATCCCGTGCGGGAGGGGGGGCATGAGGGCCATCTGAGTTGCCAGGACTGAGCAGTGATAAGATGTGAAGAGAAAACGCGCTTTAACGTGGCCCCTCCAACAGCCACCGTACAATCACAGCTGTGTGGTAGAGTCTGCATCAAATCTCGCGGATGTCGTTTCGCTTCCGTCCGGAAGTGGGATATGCCGAAGCTTTGTTACAAAGTATCTGAAATGAGGTTGCGCAACGTGAAGAAGGTTCTCATGCGTCTCGCAGAGTTTCATCGCAGTAAAACCGTATTAGGATGAAGTAATTGTGGGCTAGCTGGAAGTAGGCTGAAAATAAACCGTGACATCAAGTACTCGCTTCTTACGATTTGCTGAAGACGAGCATTGCCTTTGGGGTTTTGGGGTAGGAAAGGATCAAACGTTCTGTTTCCGTAGCGCGCCTCTGTGTGTGTGTGTCACGTAAGCTGAACATGTTTGTACGAATCTGACGCCACCCGTCTGCGTCCAACTGTGCACATCGTTGCACATTTTCCCACTGCAGCGAGTATCACTGGCACCAGTTTTTGCCGATGGTGCTGTTTTGTCTCATTCTGTTTCCAGGCGAGGTGTTAACATTTCGCTTCTTCGAAATTATAGAACACAAAACCTGACTCCATTGTCCAGCTAAGAACTTCAAAGTTTGATGTTATTCCAAAGATCCAAAGGTACGTCGTTTGGTTGGACGACATGGACGACGGGAGCAGTACAGGAGCGGCTTTTCCAACCTGGTCCAACAGGAATGCGTTCAAGATGCGTCTCGGCATCTTGGAATGTGATAAGTGGAAATTAAAGCAACCGAAATGTGTTGCTGGCTAAACACAAAGTACAGTGGACACCAGAAACGCCGGTGCTGATTGTATGAATGGAGGCATGGGCCGGCGGAACTCGTGGATGATTTAATCGCACGTCTCTCAGTCGGTGACGGGCCATGCCGCGCTCTATCAGCTTGCCGGGCTGTTGCCGTAATTATTTTTAATTCTTTTGCTCATGATTCTCGGGCTCTGGTGTGTTTTTGATGTGTTACAGTACAGTTCTGCTATTTCCAGATTTGGTACTGAGCAGTCAGACTTACAAGGAAGAATGTCTAGAAATCACAATATAAACGCCAGAGGTTATCGGCGATTTAGTCTGCGCAGAGACTCCCGGATCATGGCTAGAATTGTTGTGATGGTATATAATTGCCTAACATGATAACTGGGACGGGATTAAGCACACCAGCAAATGAAAGACTTCACCAACGATGAAGTCATGGACATAGTGCTGGACAACTAGTTCTCCAGAGATCCTGCAAGGAACCTTTGGTCGGCGTTTATTGTTCCGCTTACTTCCGCATAGTAACACACCCGTCCCAATTGAACCAGATTGGACACAATTGAATTGGTGGCACAACACGATAATGAAGACATTGTTTCAACTTTATCTTCTTTACGACAGAGACCGCACACTTCACACCAGCAAATGTACCAAACCAGTGCGGCACGTGGCAGCAGTGAACCCATTTAACCACATCATCATATAATGCCTCCTTATATCAATCCAGACAATCTGTACTAGTTGCCATTGCGTGTTTACTAATTTTGACGTCTTGTCTTGTCATCCAGCGCCATCTTGCGTGTTCCGCGCTCGTGTATGAAGAGCAGCAATTAATTAAATGCGTGCAAAGTCCCGCCACGCATTGGTTGCAGAAATTGCGTTAATATGTTGCCCCCAAAACGCACAGCCGCACAGGAAGATTCTGTTTAGCTCATTAACAATGTAGCACAATCAGTGGTGGATTACTGTCGACCGACACCGAGATTGCATCGAATGCATCTCTTCAATTTGCCAACTGTTCGTAGACAGTTTGTATGGAAAATCCTCACCCCGGCTTGTGTTTATTTGTTTGTTTTGATGTATTGTGAATACATTTCTGATCGATGATCGATGATGGATGGTTTATTGGTTTTGTTCTACAAAGGCCTATCAGTGCAGTTTCAGCGATCAGCGATCTTCATTCATTCATTCATTCAGTTGAATGTGATGATTAGTCCTAATTTTGCGATTGAAAAAGTCTTATCTTTCATATCAATGGTCAATATATAATTTAGAGTTGTTGGAAAAACCCATAACCATCTGAAGCCATTCCACTTAATGGTGCGCTGACATCATCGTTTTGTTTGGGAGGAAAAAGATCGTATGTATCCTCCCGCAATAGTTACCGTGTGCAGGCTGGAAAGCAAATATTTACTCAACCGTCATGCAATTGATGCCGGGCTATTATTGCAACTTGCCGTTTGGGAAGTGGTGCTCCATAAAATCGGCTTCACGCAGCGAACAACATCAGAGTACATGCGGGAACCATATGTTGCGACCGTGTTTCTAATTTTCCCTCCCCAAAACCGACGTCGACGGTCACAATGTTGCTCAAAAGCGCGATCTTTGAATCAACCGCCTGCGAAAGGTTATCGACAGTGCAGCTAATCTCAGTAAGACACACACGTACACCGCACATTACAAAAAGGATGAATGGTGTAGTGTTCCATACCATCGTTGAAATCATTCTACAATGAATTCACCAATCTCCATCACTCCTTCCCCTCTCTCCATCCTCTAGGTCGGTCTCTTGATGCGAATGTTATTCTAGAAGCTTATCAGCCGGACAAGAGGGAGCGCTACGATGCGATCTCGCATTTGTCGACCTGATTGTCGCTGGTTGCGTTTCTTTAGTATGGACTTGCCTGTTGAATATGAATATTTTCATCGACATTACAGGACGCTTGGAACCAATCGCCATTAATCACGGCCATATGTCGCTTTATGTTTTCGGAGCTGAAAAAAAAAAGCTGATAAACACACGTAGCATCTAACCTTTAGCGGTGAACTGTTTCTACGCTATTGGTGATAAGGTTTATGGCGTCATCATCGGAATCTGTGCGCTAAGACGTTAGAATTGAGATGGGCTCTAATAAAAGTCGGGCGTGAATAAAACTTGACACTAAAGGCATAAATATGTCAGATTTCAAATTAGACATCGAAACAGAATGACAGACATTGTAACGCCTGCCATCCAACCACATTCAAGTGTTTGCTGTCACTTCAAGCTTCAAGTGAAGTAATTCAATGTCCCAAGAGAATTAAGCTATCTACCAGGAACTAATTAAATGCATTAAATGCGATACTTGCGGTGCAGTCTACCCCAAATGGGTACAATTATGCTGTCTATACATATCTCGTCTCCAATCTGCATCATAAATGGCTTACGCACCCGCACCAGAGCTCACTCAATGGATCAATTTGTGTCACCTACAGCAAACGTTCCCAAAGCCCAACGACACGATACGTATCTAACCCATTACACCCACGAACTCATTTGCTTACGCTAATAATGAAAACCCCACCGGGACGGGGCGATTCATCTCGATGCATAACCGTGCACACATAACGCAAAACTCTGATGCGATTGCACCGAGCACTAAACGCGACACGACAATGAGCGCAAAAAACAAATGCCCCTAGCATATCACGGCGTGCAGAGCCGGGCACGTTTCGACTCCATCATTGCTCCAGTTTTATTTTCGAACCATGACGTTATGTTTGTTCCTTCCGAAATGTTTGCTGTCCGGGGCGCGGGGTGCACTTCAAATGCTGCTGCGGGTACATCTGCTCCACAGCTTCCCAACTGCGGATGATGATCGCCATCGCGGTGGGATGGAATGGGAAGTCCGTGCGTTGCATCTAAAGATTTGCGATGCAGCACTGTATGCAGTGGTGGCAAATATAACTGCTTCCTGTCCTATACGGCTGCTGACGGTATGGTGGTTATTTTTGCGTTGTCTTTAGTTGATTGCTTGCAGCTGCAATAAATGCTCCAACTGTTCGGGCTGTTGCCGGCCCGAACATTGTCGATATCATCATGCTTAACAACAGTGTATGTTACGATCACACTATGCAACTGATATTGGTGTATGTTTCTAAGTAAATGATTTAAACAGATATACTAACCGGTCGCTTGTCACTTGACACACACACTTCCACCACGTTTGTTTGCTGATAAGATGTATCAAATCGATGTATGCATCGAGACACTTAATTTGTAGCTATATAAATACACTTGGCCACGCACAATGCTAAGCGGAAATCTGTTTGTCTGCTGCAGTGCGTGTTAGAAGGGGATCACTCCAAAACAGTAAGGTGTCAGGTTTCTGTTCGTAAATCCATTACAGGAAACACTTCCAGCAGCCCAACACTCTCACTGCTTCCGACGGTTTCTGGAGCGAATGATTTGAATGCCAGCCATTACAGAAATGTGTAACAATAATAAGTCATTACCCTCTCCCAGCGAATGCTCGAGACTGCTCACGGATGATCTTATGACCTGCGAACGGAATGGATATGCGTCCGTTCGTGCCATTAATATGAAATAAATTAGATGTTAAGAATCGAATGTAAACATTTGTACAGCACAGGCTACCGAACTCTGCAGCAGATCTCATATCGACCATGTTGGACGCGAGATGTCTCGTCATACAAAGATGGTAACTCCAAAAACGGTTCCACGCAACGGAGTTGAAGAAGATGTTGATGGGGAATATGATATGTCTCGTGCGTGAGGTACCTTCGCATATGGAGGCGTATATGATGTAATGTTCGTCCTATTCTTCTAAAAACTTTTACTGAAAAGACTCCCTCAAATTCGCCCACGTTCTTAGACAGCGAAGAAAAGATCTGCAGGATTGGAGTAGGAAGATAAAAACAAAATTTTAGTTAGCTCTTCAACGTACCTGATGAAATCGCAGAACAAAATTAATTGCCAATTCCTAAGCCGTTAAATGATCAGCTGTTGAGGAATAACATCACTAGCAGTTAATATTTCGTGACAGTTTTCACCGGGCGCAGAAAGAAACAGTAACTTCCTACGGATGAATACCTAACACCGACAACAATCGATCACGATACGGTGGGATGTTTAGTGTGAAGTAGCTCTACTAGCTGTTGAACAATTCGTCAAAGTTCTAAACGCTTGCCACTTCCATTTATCTTATCCTGTCCGACACATTGCATCGGTGAGAGGTTAACACGATTTAATAGGTCAATAAGGCCACGGAGGCGTGCTGCAGTAGCTCTAGACACTTTAGCACATTCCCTTTGATCGTGGAGTACACTTCAAAACACGCATTCTCCAGATTGCTAAACGGAGATGCGAAGATCGTACCGAAACCAAACACCAGAGGAGCACCGCTCCACTTTTCACCATCGATGCCAGGTCGGTATTTATAGTCTCGCTTCTTTCTTGAATGTGCGGATGCTTTACGTTTCTGTTTTAATTCTTAATACCTTACTTTTGTTTTGTTTTTTTTTTTTGCTTTGTTCCAATCGACATTACCAGATGATTGATCAAGTTTGTTCCAACATGCACCGATCACTCGAGGGATAGTAATTAGAAAGAAATGCAGACGTTAGGAACATTCCAGGTGATAATTCAACTAAACCATTCTTTAAGAAACTGCACATAGGTTTCGATTTGGAACTCGGAGCTCCCGTATGGCACGCGACTTTGCTGTGTTCCGGAGCATACCGAAGAGTGATATTTATTGCAGAATGAATGCTGTCAGCTGCATTGACGAGCTCTTCGGAGACCCTATCAATACCCACGCATTTGTCTTTGAGGGTGCGCGTATACGAAGGGGAAGATTTTCCTCCACAGGAAGGTTCGAAGATGCAATGTTGTGAGTAAACAGAAAATCACCCAAAAGGGAAAGAAAAACCATCGAATTGCAGCGTAACGCGCGTATGTTTGTACTGTACGGTGGATGTAAACAGAGCGTTTACTAGCGGCACCACAAATCTGCCATGATGCGATCGGAGCATATGAAGTGCTTTACGACACATTCCCTGGATCTCTCCAACACCAGCCGGCTAAGGCCGGATATCACAACGATAGGTCGTGGCTGGGAGCACAGCATCACGTGTGTCTGTATAGATAGTCTCGTGCGAAAAACCGTACCAAATATGGAACTGGTCCAATTTCAAGCATTCTCGGTGTCCATTTATGGAACCGTTGCAGTAAAGTCGATCATTCGTTTCGGTACGCGCCAATGTGGGACAGTTTGTAGGGGAAGAAGTAAGCAACATTTAGGGCCCGGATTCTTATGATTTGCATGTTGGATGACGTTATATTATGAGCCGTGGAAAGATAGTCTGAAGTCACCTGTCCGATAGACGTGCGTCACGTTGCGCCACTTTGATAAATTCTAGCATCTTAATTGATGTCTCCTAACAGACGAACGCTCAGTATTGTACCGTAGTATTCCCTACGGGAGGATCTTGTCTGTTTTATGTCGAATAAATTTTCTCTTGAGCAAACAGAATCTTGCAAGGTAGCTATGCAACCAGATCAATTCGTCCAGTCTATCTCCAGAGCATCGAGAGCTCAGGAGAAAGAGTCCCGCTTCTACTCCGTGTGCATCCGAATGCGTACATTTAGGTGCAATAAAGTATGTTAAATTTCCATTTCGTCCGTACACTGGGCGGTTCAAAAATAGCATCCACAACTTCGGTTCGGATACCGGTGTCTGTCTCCCCTGGTGTAGGCCGGACGATCCGCATACGGCTCCAGGCGGGCGTTGTTTTTCCGCCGCGCTGTTGTGTTTCGGTCTGCACAAAGTATCGAAACGCTGGCGGGAAAACCTCGTGCCCATGATGTGCCTGAGTTTGAATCTCTCCTCCGAATCTCCCACCGAAACACATCTGGCTTTATCTCCGGGGGCCGTTCCACGCGCTGCTCCATTCATGACTCACGCCGCAGGAAATGCATACCGGAATGTACGTACGTAGTTGGCACCCAAAAACCCGGAGGATGACATCTTACGAACATCCCGAAAACTCTGGTTTGTTCAGGTTCTTTTTTGTTCTGTTGTTCATTCAGCTACGGAACGATACGGAACGAATGGAAAGCGAATCGTAAATAAACACAGACATTCGACGCCATTTTGGCGGGTGTTTCGCCCTTCGTCAACAGAGATTGCACAATCAGAGTGTGATGCGAACGGTTGATTGATTTTATGCGGAAGGTTCTTTTTTTTTCTCGATTGCCTGTGTTTTGTTTTCCAAATAAAGATCGCGCTCTGTCTGTATTATCTTACGTATTGCGAGTTAGGAGATTTTGTTTTTCCTGTGGACTTTTTAGATTGATACTACGCGAAAGTATGGTTGTTGCGTTTGTTTCAGAATACATCAACATAAACCTTGTTTCCGCACTGGTTGCAGTTAAGCTTTGCAAAAAACTGGACCAAGTACTGGCAGATGTTTCGGAAAATGCAGATGTTGTGGCTAAGTTGCTATGGAACTTCTTCACAATTCTGGGAGGTCTATAGCACTATTCTTGGAATTACATTCAAAGGAGTTGCGTCCAATTTCTGAATAACTGCATATGTCTCGCTTCCTACGACTGCCAACCCGTTTTTTGGCTTACGCAAAATAGAAAGTACACCAATCGTCTGGAATGCGAACGGTGTGAGCAGAAACCTTCCAGCTTGCGATGGACAAAAACTCTCCCCAAAGTCGGGAAGTCAACCTACGGACCTATGTGTCCTCTATGCATGCATTCAACAGGGGATGTTCGTTGCATCTTCCAAACCTTCATCGCCTCCACACCGTCTCCTCTAGCCTTAGCGAGTTTTGTTTATGGTGAAGGAATTTATTTTCAGACTTTTTCCTAGTTCTTTCTATTTTTACTCCCACGAAGGCAAACCCCGCGTTCTAGAGTGAGTGAGGGCTTTCCCGTTTTATAATTGCTGCCAGTTGTGTTACCGTGTCTAGAAATTTCCCGTGTCCCAATTGATCATTTGTAGGAAGTTTCCGGTTAATCCGCCCGTGGATGCAGCTCAAATACTGATGGTCCATAGTAAGTTATTGTGCGTGGTTGTGATTGTTGGTGTTTAATGTCCGGCACAATTAGCAGACGTTTATTAGATAGCATAATTCTATGTCATCTTTTAAAGTGAGTCTCATTCAGTGTTCCACCATTTCCTGAAGTAAGTTTGTTTTGTTTTATTGTGTTAAAAGCGTCCTAAGGATGATGTGTAAATCATTTTAAAACAATCTCAGAAACTCATTCCACCGCTTGCAGTTTTTGTGGTGTTGATGTGTGCCATATTCCCCCTTTGTAGAATGCTTGCCGGCATCTTTCGCAACAAGTTGCCACATGGTGTATCGTTGGCTTGTCGTTCTTCTTGTATCTGCGTTGTCGCTTTCTTGGAACTGCGCTCTGCCCAAACGGCAACGAAACGCACTAATTGGGGTTCAGTTCTGTGCATCCACCGACGAGAAGACCTTGCACCGAGTTCTAGCGTGAAATGATCGGGCAGGGACCTAGTTTTGCTTTCGTTCACGATCACGCACCGGTTTCGCCCTTACGAACCTCGCCGAAAAGGTCGCTCCCGTCACTGTGGATGGAGTCCGAGGTTCAAGGGAGTTGCGTACGTTGCATCTTGCAGCATTATGCAAGACGGCGGTGTGCGTGTGTCGCCAAAGCGCCAACCGTCATCATTACCCATCGGAAGACCCCGCGGGAAGCCGTGCGAGTGGTTGGGGATGGTTTGAAAATTGCATCCGACGCGAATGAGTTTTGCCCATAAATCACAACCATGAAGCGCTGACATGCCGCTGCACTTTGTTGCATGCAGCCGGCGTTTAGCATATGAAACTTTTCGGGGTCTATGTCAACTTCCTGACATCATCCCGAAGGAGGGTCGAAATAATTGTCCCCCTCAGTGTGCTATGTGCTGCACAGCCAACTGGCGCGAGATTGCGGATTCGTTTTGGTGCACATTTAGCTACGATATCACTGATGGTCATCACCGGCACACCGGTGGTGTTTGGCTGGTGTCAATTTATAGTCATACCGGACTCCTACATGAGCCGTGGTCCACTCGAACACGCTGACCTAATGTGCCGCGCTGGTCTACACGTTGCTCGGGCAGGAAAGTTTTGGTTCGGAGAGTTTCTTCCATCGACGGTGTTGGTGTTGGTTGGTGTCCATACCCATATGGTTGGGGCACTTTATATTTGCACAAAAATCCTACCCCAGCTCTGTGTAGATGCTGGTGACTGTGATTGCGTGACGGGTTAAAGCTAACCTTACTTTTGGTCTTGGTACGACCGGTTAGTACCGATTGTTGAGGCGTTGGCGTTTTGTGATTTTTCGATCACAAAATCCGATTTACGATCGTCCGGCATGCGTCGGTTGAACGTCGCTGATCTGAGACCGCGATCAGTGTTTGCGAGTGTTTATTTCTTTTTGGGCGTCTTCTTTTGCTGTTTGTTTGCTTGAAAGCGAAATTCTCCATCCCGCGGCCATCACCATAAACGGAGACGCTGTAATAAAGAGAAATAATCTACGAACAGATGACTATCGGGACAAATTGGAAATGTGGTATGGGTTTCTATTATTGCTGGACGACTTTAGGTGTTAATAATATTAATTGAAGTATGAATCAGGTGTAATATACAGTTATTAATTCCTCAGTATGTACATCACGATATAGCAGGCTCGCTTTTAAGCTAACAGATTGCAAGACTTAGGGGAGAAGTTAAGTCACTGTGAATCTCCCATCTAGTGGTCATTCAAATCAACATTTTACTGTCTATCTTTCAACGCCCTCGTAAATAAACAGTATGGAGATGAAGCCCACCGGTTCAACGCAAGCAACTCCCTTTCTTTCCAAGCCGCAAAACATTACCCATTCGTATAAACATTGATCGTGTTCGGCAGCTGTAAGCGGGAGAATTCGAGCAGAAAATCCATACCATCATACGGTACCGGACTTCGGAACTTGATCAGTGCTCCCGTTGTTGCATAAATTCCCCACAATCAGATGCCGAAATGGTTAATGTGTTTCCAGGACCACCCATGAAGCGTACGGAGAGATGGCCCCAAGGGCCATGTCAGACGCTGTTCCGTTTCATTTGACGCGCGCGTTCGGCAGCGCTGCGGTGGAATCCTGCTGATCTTGAGACGACGTGTCCATGATTGGTAGGTTGCCAGCTAGTGTCGCCACCACTACGGACGTCCATCAAAAGATGCAGTACAAATTGAAGCAGTCCCGTTTTCACTCGCTTCCCGGTGATCCCATTCTGTGCCGCTAGTTCGGTAAAAGTGATTGTACATCTGTGGCCTTTGGAATGGCGGAAGGTATTTGCGAAGAATGTTGATGCAATCTACAGATGACACCATCAACGGATGTGTGGCTGCAGCGAGCTATTCAATCATTCGCACGATGACATAATTACTAGATGAGATCAGCTTAAGAACAAGCAGCGCAACGAAAAACCAAAACGGGGCCATTTTGTGGCTAGGGCGACAAGCGGACTAGCCGGTTGATTCGGCACAACAAGGTTGATAGAGAACGAGGACATATGTACATGCGTTTAATTGTTTAATTTGCGCGTGTAATTGCGCGCCCGGTGTACATCAAAGTGTGTTGCATTGTTGTGGATGAATGAAGAGAAATCTGCCCATTGGTCTTATCATGACAGCTGCCGCTGCGGATATTTGTTGGAATAGAAATGAGATAATTGTTACAAGAATTCATCCTAACTTAATCCGTAGCACTTCACAGTGGGCAATGTTAGAATGTACTCTGCGTGTTCTAGTTCTAGTGTGGGCAAACTACAATGGGATCTATAGATATATTATTAAAAAAAAAGAAAAACCTAAAAAGCTATCACCTCCTATAATCCCTGCCTAATGATGTTCACTTCTGGTTCTCGTCTGTTAATATCAATGATCCATGAAGTCACTTCGTTTCGCTGGAATAGCCAAAACCTCCATCACGCATTGCACCGCCACCAATATGGCGCTTGGGGCGGTGCTGATTTATTGCGTGTCCATAAATTATTGCTACCGCTACCGAAGTGCCTGGTTTCAATCTACCCCAGGAAGACAGCGACTAGTTTACCAGATCCCAAATCTTTGCCGAACAGACGATCAGATTGTAAACGATCGAATCGGTGAGACAGACGCTGGTAGGTTGGAAGGAGCGCATCGGGAAGGAGCAGTAGTAATAAAAACATCCCACATCCACCATTTTCGGTACGCCAATTTGCAAATCAATTTCCCCTTCAGGACCGTGTCTTACATATCAACTTGACAAACTTGCTTTTGTTTATTGTCGGTGCGAAATTTATTTTGAAATTACTTGAAGTAAAACTCTCCCTGATGGCCTATTTATACGGGTCCGTAAAATGTTAGGACACGTGTCTTAACCTTCTCCTCAGCGTCTGCTAAGCGGATAACCTTCAACTCTACTACATATCCTGTCGGCTAGCATGAAATGTCTCGCCCACTCATTGGGCCATAGTATCTGTTATCAAAAGTGTTACACATCCAACCCCCGAAAAGCGACCACTAAAACAATCTCTAAGCCTGGTGTATGATAGCGTGCTGTTAATACATAGCCCAGATCGTGTAAGCCATGTGCTCGCGCGTTCACGTTTGGTAAGACTTTTTTTTTTAGAGCGGAAGTCTTGATGATTTTCTGAGCCCCAACGAGAGCACTGGTGCTTGGTTGGTTGTTTTGCGCAATGTGCCAGGAAGTGGCGATACGCATTTCTCTCATTGTGATCCTCCAGCAGGCGACAATCGGAACAGTGAGTGTTCTGGCTTAAGTACATACTAGTGCTCTGGCTTGCGATAAGTATAAAATGTTGCAAAAAAAAAGAATACAATTATAGGGGAGTTTCTCCTCCTACGCCTCTGACATACCAGAGACGGTCAGCAACAGTAACGAAAAAACGTACAATGACCACAACAAGCAAAGAAAAAGACTTTATTTTAACTCACCATTGAGATGGATCTAATATCGTCCCCATATCGTCATCGTGGTTTGAGACGAGTTTTAATAGCACCCACTCCTCCCCTTTCGAAGCCAACCTCCACAATGGTTGGATTAGATGTCGAACGTAAAAAAAAAACCTCCACCCCGACCAGCAACAACCGAAGCCATTCATAAGTGGCGTGGTGTGGTCCCATATAGTGCGCGGTTTTTTAGTTAATGAGGAGAGTTTCATTCATCTGGTTGCTGGTCGCAAAAATCATGGGAAATGTGTAACCACCAACCCATCTGGGGTCGCGATTGAAAGCACTGAATAATTATCACATCTTGCGAACGGATGTGTCTGGAGTAATGTTTTCAAGAGCGGTTTTTTTTTTGTTCCGCGCCACTCTTCACCCACGTTGTTCCGTTGGGTTTCATGTTCGACTGATACTTGATGAAGGATGCGTACCTTTTTTTGGTTTTGCACCGCTGCCGTCTCTTTTGAAGTGTACATTCGCTATATCCCTTGATGCTGCTCGTGTTTATCTTTTCATCGACGGCGGTTGGAGGCTCTTTCTTTGCTGGAGTAATTATTTATACAAGACATTCCAGTGCAAATTTGATTGATCGGTAAGATGTAATGATGGTGGAGTTTCATCACAACCGCACAGAGGCTTAGGCTATAAGAAGGTTAATTACTTAAGCAGATAGATCTACTACTGCGTTCCGTTTGTTGCGATCAGTCAACAAATAGTAAAGATTTGTGTCAGATTGGCATTTTTGGTGTCAGATTTGATAGAGTGAAAGTGAATCTCAGTTATCACTTTTTAGGTCTAAAGAAAATCTTTTACTAAATATGTCTTCTACATTATTTGTGTTCCAACATCCATAGTTTTGTAAATAGGGCTATTAGTACTTAGGACGCCCTCTTACTATCCCTTTAAACAACAATTCTAAAAGGTACTTCATTTGTAGCTCTCAATCCTAGCTATTATTGGAATGCTCCCACATTCATCCCTCTTGGGATCGCCTAGAAGCTTGATCCTCAAGTAATTTGCAAAAAATAAAAAGAAAAAATCTACAAATATGATATATCTTATCGATTAGAGTAAACAGTTCGTATTCTATCACACGTTAGATTTGCTCAAAAATTGAAGCAGTGACAATTACATTCGAAACACTGTCGTAACCCTGTTCTCGCTAGTGACCGATTCTAGCAGCAAAAAGAAAAACAATGTTAATGAACCTGCAACGATGCAACAGGAAACCTGCAAACGTGTGACATTCCTTGGCGTGCTGTACCTTTTTGCGAATGTTCACACACTCAGCCGCCGAAGTCATTGTTATTTAATACGTTACGAACCTGTTGTGCAAGTGAACGCGTTTACGCGTCTACCCTAGTTCCTGGATCGTATCATGAAACATCGTACCGACCGGCAAGGAAGATATTCAAAATGAACATATCTATGTCATGGAAGGTGGAAAATCCATAAACAATACATCCATCTATATTACAGCAATCACTGACGACTGCGTGTCAGAGCAAACCGTACCGTTCTCTTCCTTTTTCGTTTTGCTGTTAGCACATTAGCCACGGTCGGACATGTGTTTTTCACATCTAGCAGTATAGCATGTGCGATAGAAATCGACGATCCTCATTCCCGATTCCTGGATCCCATATTCTGTAAGATGCAAAAAAAAAAAACGAAGTCTGAAGTCCACAACACACGGCAAAATGAAAGAATAACAGTACCCCGTACACGAATGGGAGAAGATACACAAAAAAGTAAACCTCCAACATCGTAACCCATATCGTCCCGTTTCGCAGACGCAGGAGGATGAAAAATGCCGATGATGCAAGATTTACGCGATGATCCGTTGCGATGGGTCGTGGCAATGTTCCGCGATCCAGATATATATACACACACGGGTGTTTGTGTGTATTAATAAATGCATACGATCCAACCCAAACGTCTCCTGCAAGTACCCTAGTGGCGGCGTGAAGTGCACGATCAGGACAGGAGAGTTGCCCATCTTCATTACAATGTGCATACCAAATGTATCTTCCCTTGTCGTCCAGCAGCAGTGCAGTAGAAACCGTTCCCGTTCACTAATTATCAATTTAGAGAATATTTGTTTTTATTGCCCTGAGTTCGCACTCACACACTCCCTAACGTCATGATGGACGATTTATGTGCCCTTCAGTAGTTTTATGGAATAACTTGAAAGTGTCGTGTGCGATGTCTTTGCAGTCACAAGAAAGATGATCAGTAATATCGTCGAAGGGAAAGAAGCTAAGAGCATGTACGCCTATTTTCACATTTAGAAGAAGAAAGTCTTTCCTCTACTGAACTGCTCTAATCAGAGCTTCAAAGACTCCAAGGATGATTAATCGTACTAGCTAGTATGTCTAATTATCATCGCAGTAGGAAATCATAATCACATCACGTTATTGTTTACACCACAGCCGCTTATTCTATCCTATTTGCCCACTATTTGTTTACACTGACCAAACACCGATCGTCTTCAAAGACCTTCAAAGATCTTCCAAACGGAAGCGAACGACAACGCGTACAGCGCGGATCAATATCTCACACAATCGATCGTTCTTGTGAATGTTTTCCCGTCTTTGGTTAGATAAACACTGTGCGATCTTGTACGCTCGTTCCGCTCCGTGTCGTACCTTCCAGGACAGCCAGTCCGGAAATGTGACTTTGAGCAAACGTACAGCGTATGGTAGCGAATTTTGACTTTGACTGGGAACATAGCGATATTGACGAGGCGAAATGTAACATGACCGACGCAACCGGCCTACGATTGGTAAAACGATACGCGTTGAGGATCTCGGATATATGTGTGTTTTGTCCCGAACCCATCAGCACCCCTGTCACAGTGGCGGAACGAAACATATGTTTCAACGCTGCATCGGAAGTGTCATCGGGTCGGCCGGGTGCGTGAATAGATGGCTTTCTAATAGCACGGCACACCCGCACCGTGAAGTTGTTGAACCTTCGTCGACACCAACGGAATCGATGGCAATTAGGTTGAACGCGAATAGCTTTGCAGATGATTTAGTGCGTGTGGTTAGTAGGAGGTTAGTAGTGGTTCAGGTTTAATTGCGGTGTGTGAGTTCACCGCTAGTTGATGACTACCATGTGGCCATTTGTTTGCGTGTATCCTAACAGTTACTGACATAGGTGCAGTTGGGTCGATGTCATTGAGCATTATTAGATGGCAAATTAATTTTTCAAAGCGGTTATGTTTTATGTGAGATGGCAATCGTCTTGACAATTTGAAGGGCTCAATCCAAAGACTCTAAAGTCAGAGAAATGTAGTTTGAACATGATCGTTTTTGGCTTTCCTATAGAGGAAGTGGACGTTGCCCAAAGATCTCAACAACTAAACTCAATATTCTAGAGCTGTGTGCGTAAATTGTAAACTTGAGATGACAAGAAGTTCACAAAACCATTCACAATTCGTACATATCTTGAGATCTAAACGAGACTCTTTGAAAAACAACGCACAGTAACCTCACTTATCAGAACTGGGGTATTATAGCGAGTTTTTGTCATTTCGTCTGCAGGATACTAGCAACAAGTCACGTTTAACTTACTTTCAATTAATTATTGTAATTTTGAATGCCCATTAATGGGACTTACCAACCCAAAAAACTAAAATCCCTTATGTTAAAAATGAAGAAATTAAAAATGATCACAACATGATCATCAAAAGTGAAAGGAAATGTAACGCAATTGATAGTCCCACCGACCATTAAATACACCCTTTCGAACGAGCTCCAAAACGAACGAACTCGTGTGATGATGGATAACACTATATTATTATACGGAGGAACAAAACGAAAGAACACCTCACCTCATGGCCTGGGATTTAAAGTAAGTTCTTGAAGTTGGTTCACTTCTGGACGTACTTCACATTTACGAATGAAATGAATCATTTGAAATGTAAAACAAATATGTACACACCATGTCGACAGGATCGATAAAAGTCTTAAATATAACATTTTTATTTCGGATGCTCCATGTCCATTCTAACGCCGTGTGTAACGGACTGCCCCGCTTGGCATCGGGTTAGGTGTTTTTATCCATTAGGGAAGTTAATGATCATCATTCCATGCCGCCTTCCATCGGTCATTAAGCCGAATGTATCTGCAAGGATCGAACGCCGCCGGCCGTTTCTGCGAGGACCGCGGATCAACGTGAATTGCCACGAAGCGAGGAAGATCGCTAAAGAAACACTTAAAAACTTCGCTTACCCTTAAATTGATTAATTTTTACTGCTATTTCGCCAACCCACCACGGCGCGTCTGGGCAATAATGATCACCGAATGCATACAAACGCGACGGGGAGAGAAATTTCGCCCAATGCATTTACGCTAACTGGTTTTGTGTTAAAGGTCCACCGAAAAACACCCCATCATTCCGGTAGGTTCCCTAAATTCTTGACTGGCGTGCTTACCGACGATCCCAGAACTGGTTTCCGAGTGGCCGATTTGTGTTTTTGTTCTTTTTGCTTTGTTGGACAACCCTTTGTACAGCCCAAAGAATCGGTTGGACCAATTTCTTCTTCCACGTGGTTTTACTGTGCATGCGAAAAAGCCTGTAAGAAGATGGCGAAAGTGACTGGAGTGTTGGGACTGGGAGTTCCTTCGGCGTGACTCGATGCACTCGTTCCGGAAGAAACGTTTCAACCTATATATTGAAGTCTCACGTTCCTTTGCGGGCAAGAATTGCCATCTTTTCACGCCACCATAGACAAATTTTGCATCACGAAGCGTTTGGCACGAGTTGACTACGATTACTTGCGCTGATCGCTAGCTTATTGCCGTCCAAGCCAAGTTATGGCAGGTTGTTATTATGCAAATCAGTCGAGATCCGTCTCCCGTGTTGAAGCCGACATAAAGCAAATTCCTACGATGGGCTTCATCTTCAGGATTTGATCGCATTCCCTTACTGCAGGGGGATCAGTTTTAAGCTGCCAAATGACATTCCCCACTCATTGGGGATTCGGGAAGTTCGGGAGAATGGTAGTGCTTAAAGCTGTGCGATTTGTATTGCATTGTAGGATTCTCGTAAATTGTCAATAAAATGTGTTTGCCTATCAATAAAGTGACGTAAAAATGAAGTTTGGATGCATTGGTTAGAATTTCCGTCCATCAACAACTAATCCTTGAACAAATAGAGCACAGATGATCGTCTCGGGATGCTACTGCAGCCACTGGCGTTGCTTGAAATTAAATACAATGTTGAGCAATAAACTACAAACCCGGGAGATGTGTAATACCCACCACTCTGGCATATTTACATACTCCCCCTCGGTGAGTTCGCCGCCTCTAGTCAACGTACATGAATTGCAGATGGTGCAAGAATACCAACGCTTTGTACACTGCCCCCCTACGTACGTACGTGTTTGGGTTGTTTGGGCATCTCGCATCCCTTCCGGCCGTTCCACTCGGGAAACACATTTTATCACCACGACGCACATGTCCGCCCGCTTGCTCAACGGATCATTTGCAGGCGTGGAATCCGTTTGTAAAACAACCGTGTTCCCTTTAGCCACAAAGTGCGAGTGCAACACAGTACTACACCGGGAGGCTGGAATCGAATAGTTTGTTTTTCTATTTTTACGACTCTTTTGTCGATTGCTTCACCGGCCGCATCGCACTGCCCACAAGGAACCGAAACCCGCGCACGGTTCCGGGATGGAACTCTTGCTCCCGTTCTTCGAAATTTAGGTCAACCCAAACGCAATGATGGCAATGATGATGATGTTGATGGTTATGCGGTTATGATTCCAAGTCGAAATCGAAATGCTAATGGTGCACTGTATTTTTGGTATCTGTTGATAGGTCTGCAACCAGACGGTATGTGACTGCAAAGGGTTGAAAGGTACACAGGGACAGATCGGACCACACGGTGTACCTGGTCAGAGCGGTGAACCAGGCGATATCGGATACGATGGTCCACCGGGACTGCGCGGTGAACCAGGAAATCGGGGCGAGATTGGAACGAGCGGCCCGAAAGGGTACCGAGTAAGTACGAGTTCTGAAAGCATCTGGAAGAAGTTTGGGTCACGTTAATATAATTGTTTATGAACTTATTACTTTTTCAACAGGGTGATACTGGTGAACGAGGACCGCTTGGTGCACCTGGTTATGCAGGAATGCCCGGTGAGCCCGGTTTTCGTGGCCCATACGGTATCGATGGTTGCAATGGAACAGACGGTGCAATGGGACCTCCAGGCTATCCAGGAATTCCAGGTGTACGGGGTCCACAGGGTCCTCCCGGTATGACTGGATTTCGGGGTGATTCTGGTGAAGGTGGCATAAACTCCAAGGGCACCAAGGGTGATTGGGGTGTCAGCGGTGTTCCTGGCGTAGTGGGACAGCAAGGCTGGCCCGGTGGTCGAGGTCCTGACGGAGTGGACGGAATGACTGGCGCTCCTGGTGATGATGGATTGCCGGGATTGCGTGGCGAACGGGGTGAACCGAGCGAAGACTTCTGTCCCGGCGAACCGGGAGAACCTGGAGAGCCTTACTATTACTTGGTCGGCAAAAACGAAACGGTCAACATAGGCATGAAGGGTCCGAAGGGTGATCGTGGAAGCGATGGAATGCCGGGCTCGCATGGAATGAAGGGTGACTCGGGCATGCAGGGCGAACGAGGACAAAAAGGTTTCAAGGGCGAGGAAGGTAAATTCGGTGATCGCGGCAAGCAGGGTAAGGAAGGACCGCCGGGTGCGACGGGCGAGAAGGGTGAGAAAGGTGCTCCTGGGTATGCTGGACTGGATGGAATGCCGGGCGATAAGGGACTGTCAGGAGATGACGGACGGCCGGGACTGCCGGGTGTGCAGGGACCGCCGGGACCGAAAGGTGAATACCGGCCCGAGCTGGCTCCGATCGTTATTGGACCGCAAGGTCCACAAGGAGACATAGGACCACCTGGTCGACCGGGCAACGTTGGCATCCCCGGAAACAAGGGTCTACGAGGTCCGATGGGTCCTCCTGGTCCGCCAGGAGATCCAGGTTTGAATGGACGTGCCGGTCCGAAAGGTATTTCACCTCCTGGACAGCGCGGTGACGATGGTGAAGGAGGCCCACCGGGGCCAATAGGCATCCGTGGTATACCGGGACAGGCGGGACCGAAGGGTCAGGTCGGTTTTGCTGGCCGAGGTCTGCAGGGACCGAAAGGTGAACCGGGCACAAACGGACTAAATGGAGACTTTGGCGAGAAAGGAGATCAGGGCGATGATGGTGAACCAGGTGACAAAGGTTTGCCTGGCATTGGAGTCAACATCACCGGACCGCCGGGACCAGCCGGTTTACCTGGACGTGATGGACCCCCGGGTGATTTGGGTTTTAATGGATACACTGGTCCGAAAGGTGATAAAGGATTCCGCGGAGAAGACTGCGGCACTTGTCCGCCAGGGCCGAAAGGTGTTAAGGGCGAGGATGGTGACATCGGACGCCCGGGACTTGATGGATACGACGGTAATCGTGGTCTTCCCGGACCACGAGGCTTCCAGGGCACACCAGGAAAGCAAGGGCTGAAGGGTGTGATTGGCAGAAAAGGTGAGCCAGTTGGACGCTTTCTACAAGTTTCTAGAAGAAAATAGAATAAGAGTCGGCTCAAACACTTTCGCATTGATTTATTTCACAGGCGAGCGTGGCGACTTCGGCGAACGTGGTTATCCGGGTGAACCAGGAAGACCTGGTATCATTCGGCGCGCGAAAGACTTTATCGACTTAACCTTGGTCGCCGGAGATCGAGGAGATAGAGGACAGCGCGGTGAGCAGGGTTTGCCAGGAGACTTGGGTGACTTTGGTGCTATTGGATACCCTGGACGACCCGGTGAACCGGGAGAATACGGTGATGATGGTGATCCTGGACGACCGGGCACGGATGGACTGCCGGGTATTGATGGCCAAAATGGAGTTCCGGGTCGGGATGCTTACGTGAACGAGTACAACGCCTGGTCTATACGCGGAACGTCTGGCATACCGGGTGACAAGTAAGTGTATACAGGCACATGCAAATCAAAAGACAATTAATGTTCCTTTTTTTCGTCAGGGGTACCAAGGGAGAACGTGGTGACCAGGGTGATCGCGGTGAACCGGGCGCAATGTCTGAGATGATATACGACATCGAAGGTCCTAAGGGTATGAAAGGCGAAATGGGAGACCCCGGTTTTAGAGGAGAAAAGGGTTACAAAGGTGAAATGGGTCTACATGGATTGCGTGGATTGGACGGACCGCCCGGTTTGCCTGGTATCAGTTATCCCGGACCGGAAGGATACAAGGGCTACTACGGTGTGATTGGTGACCATGGTCCGGCCGGTATGCCCGGTGAGGATGGACTTCCCGGACCGGATGGCATTCCCGGACTGCAAGGATTGCGTGGTCAACGGGGAGACCCGGGTCGACCGATACTGATGGGCGAAAAGGGCATAGAAGGCGAGGGTGGCTTCTTTGGTGAGATCGGAGACAAGGGCTACAAGGGACCGGAAGGTATCCGTGGAATAACTGGCGGACCGGGCGTAAAGGGCGAGCGAGGCGATCCGGGAGCATACGGCCAACCTGGTATGCGTGGCAACAAGGGTCAGATGGGAGACATCATTTACGGTGACCGTGGATTGCCGGGATTGCCAGGACGTAATGGTTATCAGGCACCGTTCGGCGATAAAGGTGAACGTGGAGAACCGGGTATGGAAGGATTCCCAGGACCGAAGGGAGAGAGAGGAGAGATCGGACGCGACGGATTGCCCGGACTTCCCGGAGATGATGGACTGCCCGGCGAACGTGGTCTGCAGGGCCGCATGGGCGACATGGGCGAAGAAGGCTACCAAGGAGAACGTGGCTTTACTGGTGACCAAGGTCATCCCGGTCTGACCGGTGCCCGTGGATTGCCGGGATTGCGAGGACCTAAGGGACTGTCGGGTGATCCCGGTGATATGGGATTCCCTGGACGGAATGGAGCGCCTGGGCGTAAAGGAGAACGCGGTGATTATGGTGACATGGGACCACGTGGCAGAAAGGGAGGTGCGTCATTCAGTGGTATGAAGGGTGAGATGGGAGAGCCAGGAGTGACTGGCCCGCCCGGATTCAACGCACGACCTGGAATGATGGGAAGAAAGGGCGAGGAAGGAGACGCCGGACAGGTCATCGACGGATATCAGGGAGTGAAGGGACAGAAGGGTGCACCAGGCTTCCCTGGCATTCCGGGCCGTCCAGGAGCGAAGGGAGAGCGAGGCGATGTTGGAGTATTTGGCCCGAAAGGAATCTCCGGAGACAAAGGACGCGATGGATACCCAGGAATGGCCGGTCGTCCAGGACGCCCAGGGCCACGTGGACCGATTGGCCCACGAGGTGAGCAAGGCTCTCGAGGTGAAGTTGGAGAACCGGGTGAAGATGGCCCGAAAGGGTTCTTCGGTATAAAGGGTATGCGCGGTGATGTCGGTATGATTGGAACTACTGGATTGCCTGGACTTGTAGGAGATCCTGGTTTGCCTGGAATTCCCGGTAACGTATTGATGCGATCAGCGCAACAAGGTGACCGAGGCGACCCAGCCCCAGAAGGTCTGGAAGGTGACCAAGGACCTCCGGGGCTTAAGGGACAACGAGGCTACCCAGGCCGGAAAGGTGAACAAGGATTGCCTGGATTCGTCGGAATGGTCGGTATTGAAGGACATGACGGACCGAAGGGACAACGTGGAGATCCTGGAATGAAGGGTCTCCCTGGCGAATTACAAACCCGACCCGAACGTGGCGATCAAGGAGAGGCTGGATACGATGGACTCATGGGACGCCCCGGTTATCCCGGCAACAAAGGAGCACCTGGCGATTACGGTGACAATGGACCGATGGGTCTACAAGGTCTCCCAGGCTTCGTAAACGGCGCACTGAAGGGCATGAAGGGTGAGATTGGTTACGAGGGTGCTCCGGGGCAGGATGGACTTCCTGGTCTGCCTGGTTTGGACGGCGTGATGGGTTTACCCGGACCACGAGGATTAGCCGGAAGCATTGGTCCAATTATGCCAGGCTTTCGAGGAGATATCGGTGAGGATGGCCTACCGGGCTTGGAAGGAATGCCTGGTCCACCAGGTTTTCCAGGCGATCGCGGACTGAAGGGCTTCCCTGGTCGGAGTGGACTCCCCGGCCCTAAGGGCCAGCAGGGCGAGGAAGGTATTGAAGGCTTCTACGGTCTGGTAGGAATGAAAGGTATGAAGGGAGAGGTAGGCGATCTACCGCCGCTATCCAACTGGCGACCAACGCAACCGGGAGATCGAGGCAATCCCGGAGCACGTGGTGAACCGGGCGATGAAGGTGATATTGGACCGCCAGGCTATCCGGGAATGCGCGGTCCGAAGGGTATGCAAGGCTTGCAAGGCGAACAAGGGGCCACTGGAGAGGTGGGCTTCAAGGGTGAGCGAGGTATCGCTGGTCCACCAGGACGTGACGGTATTGAAGGACTTCCTGGCATGCCAGGTATGCCGGGTGAACCGGCCGCGCCTCCACCGCCGCCAAAGAATTTAGGCTACATTTTTGCACGCCACTCGCAGAAGGTGACTATCCCTGAGTGTCCCATCAACACGTACAAACTGTGGGATGGCTACTCGCTAGTAAACGTCATCGCTAGCAGTCGCTCTTCCGGACAGGATCTCGGTACAGCCGGATCGTGTCTGCGGCGGTTCAGCACGATGCCATTTATGTTCTGTGATATTAACAACGTTTGTAACTACGCCTCGAACAATGACGACACGATATGGTTGGCCACACCCGAGCCGATGCCAATGTCGATGGCTCCGATACCAGCAGATCAGGTGGAGCGATACATTTCGCGTTGCAGCGTATGTGAGTCCAACACGCGTGTGATGGCCCTCCACAGTCAATCGATGAGCATTCCGGACTGTCCCGAAGGTTGGGAAGAGCTGTGGCTTGGATACAGTTATGCAATGGTATGTCGGAAACGTGATGGATCCTTGGGAAAGCATTTAAAAAAATAATAAACCTTCTTCCTCGCAGCACACATCCGATAATTCGGGAGGGTTTGGACAGGACTTTGTATCGCCCGGATCATGCATGGAAGAGTTCCGGCCACAACCCGTCATTGAGTGCCATGGACATGGAAAGTGTAATTTCTACGACGGTATATCTTCCTTCTGGTTAACGATCATCGAAGACTCCATGCAGTTTAATACGCCGCAGCAGATGACACTAAAGGCACACCAAACGACCAAAGTCAGTCGGTAAGTGTACCATTTTGGAGTGGCAATCGGTGAGCGCCCACCTAATCCACCTTTTTATCGTTCATCTTCCAGATGCATCGTTTGTCGTAGAAAGGCCGGTATCATGCGTGCACTGCATGGGGGCAGTACGATAACTGCATCGGCCCTTCGCAGACCACAGACGGCCACAGTGTCGCGTCCATTCTATCCGCCGCCACCACCTCAACCAGCAGCCCCCAGGAGACGAGTGTCACCGGGCAGACAGCGTAACCGCAACCGCAACCGGAACGAGGCCTAGTGAGTGAAACTGGCGAGTAGTAGGAAACGTTTAATCGCTTTCCGGATGTGCAAGCGAGTGTATGTGCCATTATCGTTCGCTGAAGTTGCAACAGAGTTAGACGTTCATTACAAATTTTCCTCCATTTGTGCAACATCCGAGACACCGTTCGAGGATCGTATGGTAACGGCCGGATAATAACTGTTGTGTTCTAACAAAAAACAAACTGCCACGAAAAAGCCATGTAATATCTTCCCAAACCATCAGCAAACGCAAAGTCAGAGAACGTTACCAACAGATGCGAATGTCCCTTAGATTGTTCCCTACTTGTGTTCCTTGGCGGAACTCAATTCCGTCGCCATTCTTTGTTTTCTGTTCCGCTTTTTCGTCCTTTTTTCTTGTAACATTCTTGTATGTGTCTGTAAGATGATACTGGCCAGTACCAGTGATCACGTTTTAGGCACAATTAATCGTCAACAGCATCAGCTTTAGTAAGTTAGAAAACAACAAAAAACCATTGAAACGAATATGTAAACGAATTATTCGATGAATAAAACAACAAAAACTGAACACTGTGTAGTAATATTTGATGTTCAAAACGAAAATAGGGACGGTTAAAAGGTTCATTCACAGCTGGAGACAGATTGAAGCACAACGAACTTGTGGTAACGAATTGAGCAAACATCCAACGAATTTGTGGTGCTCGGATTCAAAAGCTATTGCACCGTGTATACGCGCCATAAGCTGTGTACATGTCAACGAAAACGTCAAATGTGACAGCTAGCTATCAGATATAAATAAAAAAGCGACAAAAGTAGGGAAAGTAAAAAAGATTAATTCAAGTCTGCTTGCTCCGTATCGTTTTAGGGCCGCATCAACTAAACTAATTAGAATAGAAGTCTGTTGTTTCTGTGCGGCCTCGTTAAATATCACACACACGCAGCAAGAAAATGTTGCGTTCCTTTGTGCGGTCACATTTTACGCTGCTGGCAGCGGTACTGATGGCCGGTTTGGCCGTGAGCATGGTTGAGGGCGAGAAAGAAATACCACTTACCAAGTTCAGCCAAGATGTTGGCGGGTACGGCGCAACGATGACGTTCCTGTACTGGTAAGCTTCCCAGCTGATCGATCGATGCAATTGGAAATAGCACCCTGCTCCTCCTGCTAATGCTTTGTGTTGTTTTCTTTTCCCGTTTCCGGCGCAGTTATTCCTGCGGGTATCGTAAAGCGTTCGATGATTACTATAACATAATTCGCGAAAAGTACCCAGAAATTACGATCCGGGGTGGTAACTATGACCCGTCCGGGTTTAACATGCTGCTGTCGAAAGTCCTGCTGGTGACGAAGCTATTGTTGATCGCAGCGCTGATGTCGAACTACGACATCGGGCGCTACATTGGCAATCCGTTTGCCGGCTGGTGGCAATGGTGCTTCAACAATAAACTGTACGCATCGATGATGATCTTCTTCCTCGGCAATACGCTGGAGGCTCAGGTGAGTTGGTTAGAGGTGTGGAGATAAGTATCCCACGCAAGCAAACAATCTATTGTTGTTATTTTTTAATTTCTCGTAACCGCATTAGCTCATATCGTCCGGTGCATTCGAAATAACGCTGAACGATGTGCCCGTGTGGTCCAAGTTAGAAACGGGCCGGTTTCCTGCGCCACAAGAAATGTTCCAAATCATCGATAATCACCTACAGTTTGCCAACAAGATTGAGCCAAATCCAGATTTTGTTAAATAAGTCATACTAGCTACATTTTCCTAATTCCTTAGCACGGAGGTTTTTATTTCTGTTACACATACTTTGTACTAGTTGCCTCTTTGTTAACATTTCTCTGTACGGTGTCGAACGATGCTGATTACTTTTTGATAATTGGAGAAACATTGTTTTCGGGAATAATTCTCTTTACGTTTTCATTTTTCAACAGTGACACAGATATTTGTTCCATTTCTGTTTGTACGTATGTTTGTTTGTTTGTTTTTATTCCCTTGCATAACTTAAGAAAAATACTCAAACATGTTTCCTCTTACAAATCGAGCAAGATGACTAAAAGAAATATTCAACATGTTTTACCCCGTCATGTAAACACAATAAGGTGGCATACACACTGCTGTCCGCTAGGCTAATTGTAAGGCAATCTACTATCCGGTGAGTAGTGCGGTGAACAGGTGTGTTTTCGTATCCGTGGCAGAATTGAATAAAATAATTTACCAAAAAGCCCCAAAACACGACACGAAACGAATTATGATGTTGCATCTGAAATGCCCTTAAGTGCTTAATCACACCGTTCACGTGTATGTTTGCTAAGTGATAAGCGAAAAAAGAGTGATAAGAAAAGTGAGGGGAAAAACATAGTCATGCATCTATATTTAAACATTCATATTGTCATGCCCCAGTTATAAGGATATTCTTTTAAACTGCACGTGTATTATCTAACATATTAAAAAATGGGCTGTTTAGTGGCACACTCTTAAATGCAGTATCTCTTTTTTTTAATTTTCAGCTATTTTTTTTAAAGAGGTAGTGCATTCTTCTTCTACCCAATCAT